>BJBW01000303.1:37488-95883 GCA_004320125.1 Scolopax mira | reverse complement strand
GGAGACATTCAAGATGAGGCTTGACGAGGCCCTGGGCAATCTGGTCTAATTGGAGGTGTCCGACACCCTTGCAGTACCTAATTCAATTTTCCTAGACAATCTTTGGATTGTTCTTAATGAAAGGTTGTGCAGGTGAAGAAATTATAATGCTGGAGGTATTTTAAAAAGGGAACTCTTTGGCCTAGGACTTCGACCAGATGCTCTACTGAGGCAGATGCCTTTCTCCAATAACCAGAAAACATAGTTATTGCCTTTAGCTAATGATAATGGCACAAAAATGTATCTACAAGTGAATGAATATTTACAGTGATGCCAATTTAACAGGGAGACTCTTTTTTCTCTGAGACAATTAAAATATCTCATCTTACTGTAGGTCATCTCTTTGTCCCAGTAAATGAATAATTACTCCAACCAGTTTCATAAGAAAGGAAAAAAGAAAAAAAAAAGGATATTATTGACCAACTGCCAAAAATTTAGACATGTAGCTAGCTCTTAACACTTTCTAAAGGATTAAAAGGTCAAACCTGATTTAGTACCACATTGCTGTATTTCACAAGGGTTTATATTGATTCATTTAGGGCCAGGATAGAAATAGACCATAACGGTTGCTGGTATCAAAAGTAAAGTGCCTTCCTAAGGGTGGAGGGCCAGATGGTATAAAGTATAAAGGCAGGTTAACACTTAACTTCTGTGTCTGATCTGACTGTGTTTAACTGTGCTTAACCCTACAGTTAAATGCATAGGTTAGGCAATCTTCACAGCAGAAGAAGAAGGGCAACAGAAGAAATGTGGAGAATGTTTTGAAGAAAGAATCAAGGTGTTTGATAAGGAATACAGCAGGTTCTTTACCTTCAAGCTACTTTGTAGATCTTCAGTTTCCCTTTAATTCTGTAAATCTGTGGGAACTTCCTTACTAAAGTTACAAGTGAGACTCTTAAGGGAGGTGAAGAACCCTGTGAGGCTTCTCATTATGTTCTGATTCTCTTGCAAATGCTAAGTTCAATGACATGTTCCTATTGGAACCATTTTGTGAACATATATTTTCTTGTAGCCTTTGCTTTAGGAGAAAGATATATTCTTTTAATTCTGTTGGTAAAAACCTATACAAATAATGTATATACATTATACAGTTTTCATATGCAGTTTTGTATATGTTTGAAAACCTATACAGTTTTCAAAAGTTTGGAATATTGACTCTTTTTTCCACTCTTTTGCCCATTTTATATTGTTTCTTTATCTAAAATAAAAATTTTGTGATAGTCTTATAGCACTATTAAAGTTTTATTTTATTTATTCTTTTTGTTACCATTGTTACTGTTATTATGGGCTGATTGAAAATTACTAATGAATCAATATCCCTGTAGAACAGTAATCTTAGGTGGGATTATTGGATTACTTCTTGGGGGTTAGGGTTTTTTTGGTTTGATTTTGGGGTTTCTTTTGTGGGAAACAATCAGTCTTGGAATAATTCCTCTACCAGGACCACACGAGTCAAGCAAGTCTTGCACATTTCTTGGTCTGAGGTTAATGTTTAGTTCTAGATCAATAACAACTTTTGTATCTTCTTGAGTGAACATCATGATACTGTAGGAAGCTAGTAGGGTGCATTGTGGGAGGAGTAAACTGGCAAGCCGATGGACTGGGGGCATGGTTTCATAAAAGCAGCGCCTTCTATATGAAGTGCAGGTGAAAAAAGAGATATCAAGAGGCCTGTCCAGAAATTGTGTAGTAAATGTTGGTAATAAAACCTGTATTTTTAGTACAGTTATATAGGAATTAAATGCTTAGCTACAATTATGTAAATTTTAACATATTTTGAAATCATATTTTTTTACTTTTTGCCTTTTTTCAGACCAAAAAAAGATGTCTTGATGTTGAATCTCTTGAGAGAGGATTTCTAATTTTCAATAAAATATATTATTATTCCATTAAATCCTGAGCCATGTCTGTATATGTAACAAAGAATTGTCTCTTCCCTGAGGATCTTGCAGACTAAATGTAGACAGGTTTGTGGAGAGAAAATGATAAAAAATGATGAAGTGGCTCTCTATGCTAATGGAAAAGTTTACCTTTTTTTTGTATACATGGACAGAATAAGTAAAAAGAAGCAAATGGATTTGTAAAGTTGTTACTTGTTTTGCATTCAGGATAGTAATGTAAATTATATGATTTGTTCAGTGTGGTTATAAGAATCAGTACTTTTCTATGAGAGGCCGATTAAACTGAATCATTTCGTTTGCCCTTAGCAATGGCTGTAATGAACAATAATAGAGTGGGCTGGGTTTGCTGTAGTTGGCATTGGTTTGAGAATTTTTTTAATTCATTTTGTGACAAATGATTTTGCTTGAAAAGCTTGCCTTGTTTGGTGTGATTTGTGTCGAGACTGAGTATACTAGGAAGTGATGATACTTATCTGTGTGGTTCACATGCTAATTAAATTGACTTTACCAAAGCATACAAATGTCTCTCATTATTTTCTTTTCTCTTACCTGGTATCAATATGTTTCTATAATAAATCAGAAAATCTTTATTCTGGAGGCAGATAGTATTTGAGAAGCACAAAAGATGCATTCATTTTGAAGGTTTTTAGTTTTTTTCAGAGACTTACTTGCAAAGACAGAAAAGTATCAGGAAAGAAAAGCTTTCTTATGCCAATCTCTTTGTTTTGTACATCAGGAAAAGAAAAGATAAATTGATGAGTTGCTTACTCTTAAATTGAAAAGGTAGATTTATATGACAGCTTAAATGAGGTCTAGCAAAATCCACTTTTAAGCTTAGGTTTGTACATTGTGAGAACATTTTGACTAATCAAACAGAGGTGGCTGTATAATGAATAATTCATGGATACGGTGCCAGTGAAGAAGCAGGCTGTAAATACCTGCAGAGAGGCTCCATTGACACCACAATTAGCAGCTGGTGTTGGCTGGTTGATGATGTCACCATTATGTAATTATAACTTATAAACTGCTGGTGAAGTTGTCTGTACGTAGTGTTTACCCTTGCTTGTGGCACACACTCTTCTACACACACCAAGGAGAGGGGGTGGATATTCCATCCGTCCCTCCCAGTCCCAGCCCATAACACCTGACCATACCTCTCTGCCTCTCAGCACCCTTGGTCATCCCTCATCCTTTTTTTTGTGTTGTTTTTAATTTCACTGGCCATGATCTTCTTTCACACCTCCTGCTAACACCATCAAGGGAGTTGTCATTGTTGCTGTGATGACTGTGAGGCCCACAGGAAGATCAGTGCTCTGGTAGGCACAGTTCCTCCCCGGATATCCATGAGTGAGTGGACAAGACAGTGCTGTACCTTCAGAGACACATCCTCCACAGTACAGAGGTGACAGGGCATAGTAGAGGTAGTCAGGACCCCTTCTTTCTCAAGGGACAGCTTTGTGGGTCTGTAGTTCTCTGGGTGATTCTGGCAACTGTGGGACATACCAAAACTAATAATCATTTTTTTTAAATGCTGTTTATTTTAAGATGCAAGACTTTAACACTGAAATCCTAGCTGTTAGCAGAAAGATATTGGTAGTCTAGCAGAGCAAGGAGCAAATTTCTCCTCAAAGTCTCATCAAAGCTAGGAGTAAAACCAGGGAAGTAAGAGGGGGATAGCATGCATCTCCTAACAAAGGATTTCATCAGACATCCAACAGATACGCATCAAGTGGCTGCAGAAAATGCAGTAGAGATTAGGACAAACACCATATTTTTCAGATAATTGTATAATCTGGAATGTTTTTCATGACAAATAAACAAACTAAATAACTACCAATCCCCTTTCAAATATACCCAACCAAGAGAAAGTTTTTTATCTTCATGCTGAGCATGTGACACAGAAAAATGCTCCTGTCCTGTTCTGAAAGACTCCATATGGGATCATTGCACTCATGATGAACTGCTCTGTCTGTTGCCTCCAGTCCTTGTTGCAGTACATTCCCATCATCCTAGTGATGTCCTCTGAGGATGCTGGTTAACACCTCTGTGCTGACAGGCAGCTATTGTATGTTTGGTCACTGTGATAGTCCTTGTTTGCACCAGCACTAGTAAACTAGAGAGGGTGCTGGTCTAAAAGATGGACTGATCAATCTTTAGGGAGAATTAAAAAAAGCTTAGTAGGAGTCACATTCCCTAATATAAAGGTAAAAAACTTGGAAACGTTATTTTTGCACATAAAATGGATGAAAACAGTGGTAAATATATTTTTTTTTCATTTCAACATGTGTACGTATCTATGTACCTTTATATACACACAAAATTAAGTGCAGCCTCTGAATTCTTCAGATGTAATTTTTGAAATGTCTGCAGGGAATGATACATTGAGTTTTGTATTTATCTGGAACCAAAATTCAGAGATACCCTTGCTTCTGTGGAAAGCCACACATAAGGAGGCAGATGGCTACAGCATGTTGTAAAGATGAACCCTGTCAGGGTATTAAGAAATCTTGTTGGGATACCTTATGGTAAGGAATGTCTGTGGGTTGGGAAGAACCTCATGGTTTCTCTCAGAACATGGGTTTACAGATGTATGTCTGTAGGCATATCCAAGGGCATGCTAAGTGACTTAAGGGTTTTTCTAATCATTGGGCTAAGATGAGGGGGAACAGTTAATCCTTCCTTCCCCCTGTGTGTCTGTTCAATGATATATCTGGTTAATCAGCCCAAAATACTTTCAAACACAGTTTCTTTGTGTGCAATGCAAAAGTTATTGGTCAAAATTTTGTTATTTCTAACTGTCTTTTAATGAGCCATGTTGCTAACTTTACTTCTAACTGATGCGGATGAGCACAATATTAACTGTCTGGTTTTAACAGAGTCACAGTAATTTTTGAACCAGCAATGGCCTTTCTCTTAATCTTAGAGGTCTTTATACAGTGGTGAATTGCTCATTTATGCTGTAGTAATTTTATTCAAGGCAGTGTTCTGGTCATTATGTGCTCAATGATGTCTTCCATAGGTGTTTGAGTTTGTATTAGTGTTGGTTAATCTGTGATGTGTGTTAATTTAGAGATGTAAATATTGGCCAGGGTTCTGTATTTTAATTGAATAGCACTCTGGGATTGAACTCACATATTTTCTATCCCAAAGTGAGCAAGCTATCCACAGAGCCACAATAACACAAGAGCAAATGGCAGTTTGATAAAGCATCTTGAACAATAACTCCCTGCTCAGCACGCCTGTTTTTTATAGACTAAGACTCTGGTGTGTATTTATGCTTGGAAAGGAACGTTAGTTGCAAAGAAAGAAAGGAAGCCTGTTCCTCTGATAATCATTCTGGTATTTCTAGTGGTGAATATTTCCAATAATACAGGGCAGGGAGTCAGGTTATAACACGCCCTTTTAAAGGGTTTTGAAGGTGTAGGAGACTTGCCTTCTGTGTCAACAGCTCTTTTGTGTTTGGCCAGTGGAACATCCCACCTGGACTTCCTGTGTCAGTCGGAATTTGCAGGAACTCTTCAGACTTGGAGGAGAGGGTAAAACCTGTGTGTCACAAAAACTTACAGGTTGCAGAACTGAGTGCAACTTCGGTTTGCATTGGTCAATGCTGAAGTGCTATGGATGGTCCCTCTGCCATGTGTGCAGAAGTGTCATGCCTGGTATATGGGACAGTATCTTGGTCCTACAAACAATGCACTTCTGGATAATGATGACTGGCAACATAATTTTTGCTAATCATTTACGATTTACTTTCTTTCTGTCATTTAGAAGCCTTTTAGGGATTTTCTGAGAAGTTTTAGTATATGTTTTATATCATCTTGACAAAGGATCACCTGGAAGAAGTGGTGGGACCAGGAAATACTCGCTGGCTATAATTTGCATTTCCACAGTGGCTGGGGGAACCAGAGACTGTGGTGTGGGAGTTCCCAAGGTGGAGATAAATCTTCCTTCAAGAACAACAATGCTGTTACAAGGTCTCAAAGTCTACACCTCATTAAGAGGTCACAGAACCAGGTAGCAAGAGCTGGAGGTGCTGGTGTCTTGGTTGAAGAGGGGGTTTGAGAGTCACAGCCTCTGCAGGCTGAGGATTTGCTTTCATTTTTCTGAATCTGAGGTTTCTTTTTGCTGTAGCACAGGTTATGGGAGGGACCTCTGATCTCTGCTGAGATGGTAATGGTGGAACATCTGATCTGCAGGCAGCCCTTTTGTTTGCACGAGTCACAGGGCTGGAAAATCAGAGAGAATCTCCATAAACAAATACGTGATTGCATCTGACTCTTGTACCCAATGTCAAGGAGTTGCATATTACCATTCTGTGGGCTGAATGATATCTAAGTCCAAGACTTAACAATAAGGCAATTCAAGTGTTTGCATATATATTTTTATGGTAGTAGTAAATGATTCTAACAGGTTAAATAAAGCAAGAATAAAGTCCTAAAAACAACAAACTAAACTAAACAGTAGATTATCTAGAGAGATAATGAATTCTATTTTATGCAGGATGCTGTGGCTACTATGAATAATGAAGTTGGGGAGGATTAATGTAAAAACAGGGCTTTCCAAAATATCTAATGTTTTCCGCATTATAAGAAACTACAAAAAAAGTAATCTTTCTATTTAAAGATTACTTTTTTTAAAGTAATATTTTTATTATTATCTCTGCCTCAATATTTTTGCAATTAATACAAAACTGAATATTTTTGTTTATTTATCTTATACAGTAAAATACCTGTTAAAATGCCTTCGTACTTCTATGAAGAAAGTATAGTACAATATAAAGATACTTTTCTCGATTTACAAAAACCCTCAAATTATCAAACTTAAATGAACTTTGTCTCTGTGAAGATTTAAAGATAATGTGAAATAAGTAGGATGAATCTGAAGAACAACATTATATTTTCTAAAAAAGACAAAATAATTTTATGTGGGGTAAGAGCAAGGTAAGATAATCTCTACTCTTCCTTTCATCCTTTTTTCTTTTTACCCCCTCTCCTTCTTCTTCACTTTTGAATTATCATTTGCCAGAAGGAGTTATTACCAGAGAGAAAAAAACCTGGTTTATCCTAAATTTCTAGTTCATGTTAACAGAGATGTCTAGAATGTTAATTATAAAACTTAGCTATCTCAAGCTAATATTCTATTAATCACATCAGAAAGAAATGGAGTTATCAAGGTTTTAAAGCTCGTGCTTTAAAAATTGAAAAGTGGATGGGCAATGGTGATAGGGTGGTTATAGAGAGTAATCTATGTTAGAGTATTACTAACTCTTCACATGGATTCAAACAGTGAGTTGCTTTACTATTCAATTCTGCGACCTGGATTAATGTATTTTTATACCTATTTGGTGATTTCCAGATTGTTTGAAAGAGGGAGAGGTAATCCTGAGTACTTATTTTTCAGGAATAGATTGGTTTAACGTTAAACAGTACTGTCTTTTGCAACAAATTATATATTTCTTTGAAATTAGAATGTTTATCAGTACCCAACTAGTCTGTTTGCTGCTTTTTGCTTGTCTAATGCATCCATCTCACATCTTTTAGTTATATTTGGATGTGTATTAAAAACACTGATGGTGCCAAACTAGTTGTTTGTTAGTGACATTGCTTCACTTATTACCTTCATATTTTTCTAACTAAAATAAGGAGAGAAAGCAATTAGGCAGATGCCTCTCTGTCTCTGCTGAATACACTAAAATCTACACTATTTCTAACATAAACTATTTTGCCAATAATATTTTTTTGACTTTATATTCTAAATCTATTAGTAACCTTTATCTGTGTTAAGCAATGATGTGATTTAAGAAATGTATTTATTTTCTTTATTTTAAAGAAAGCTGAACCATCAGGAAAAATGAAATATTATTATCCTGGACCTACAGTTTGCAGTTTATGCTGTAAATGTGGCCTGAGGCCATGTGAATAGATGACATTATGGGATTGAAGGTCATAGTTTCTGGAAGAAGATTCTGACAAGATATGAGAAGATGCACATGGCAATATGTTATCCTGTCAAGCTTTGAACTGCTGATGAGACAAAATGTTCTGTTTTCAAAATATACCTAATTGATCTAGGAGCTTTTTTTCTGAAGTTAAGGGAACCTTATATCAGTGAATGTTGATAAAGGGTGGTTGTCTGATCTATTCAGCATTTTTATGTCTTATATTTAAATGCTTTTTACGTTCATCTTTAATGTTCTGAAGTCACAAACTCCAGAACACATTAACCCAAGATGGTCCCCTTCCACAAGATAAATTTTATTAATAATTATTTTTAAATGTTATTGTTTTAAAATTTTTAACAGCAGTAGTCTTTCAACAAGACTTATTTACTAAGTATTTCAGTGGAAATAGATTCTGGTTTTGAAAACCTCTTTTAGTATGCAGAAGATTGATAGGATCCTTGGAATTTATCTATGGTTTTTACTTTCTCTACTTTTCTGAATTTCTTTCTGACAATAATGGTGTCATTTATCTATTTTTATATTATTTTATATGTGGCATAGTACTTTTAAAATGGATGCATAAAAATTCAAAGAGGTGTATAACATTTTCTGTGAGAAATCACAAGTTCAAATCCTGTTCACTGAAATTCAGGTTATATGTTTTAGATGGTGTAAATCAAAGTAGTTACTTACATCAGGTAAGGCTCTTATCCTAATTCATTTCATCTGTTCATGCAGATTTTCTGTTAACAGTTTTCCTGGGAGATAGCTACTTTCCTTTCATTTCCATCTATCTGGGGATTTCAAATCCTACCTTTCCCAGTCTCTACAGAAAAATCAGCACAGACAATGTGTTATAGAAGGTGTGAGAAGCATCTGATATGAGGGAGGCATTTGCTTTCTCAGAGTAGAGCTTGATGGTGAACAAAATGTATTGCGATTACTGCTGAAATTCATTAATCTCCTAAAAAATTAACATTTTGCAGGGCAGCCCAAGGTATTTTTGGAGAATTAATTCTAGTGTCTTAGTTACAGATCTGGTTTTAGGAAGTCAGTGAGACCAAAGTATCCACAATCTAGTCTCAGTCTGCAAAAATTATTCTACTTATGTCAGTGATAAAATATGCATTGACTTCATTGGGGCCAGGTTTGTTCCTCTCGCATCTCTTCTACCAACACATCAAGAACCTGCTAATGTTAGATAGATGGTTTGAATAGGCAGTCATGTCATAGGTAGAATTGCGGAAGTTATTTATTATTAACTGGGAGAAATAGCATTTCACCTGGCTTAAAAACCTTAAATTGCCTAACAATATTTGAAACAAGGCACAGATTTTTAAGTTTCTCACAAGCCATACTGAGAAACAGGGGGCAAATGCTAAAGTCAACAAAGCTCCACTGAAAAAAATGTCAAAAGTAAGTGTAATTTCTTCCAAATTCATATGATGCCCCCTCTCTTCTGGATAACCACTCAGCTTGTCCTGCAGTGAAGCAGATTTAAATTGTAAAAAACCCCTTTATTTCTTAAAAACTTTCCCCTGAACTCTTGTTTTCCTTTTACATTCCAAGTACACTCACGTTCCACTCAAATACGCTCCTCATACCTACTGCGCACCCTTTCTTATGTACTCATTTTTCACTTCAGTGCTGTCAGGAGAAAATGCTAATTTATTTCTATATCTTTGTAATTATTCCTCCCTGATTGATATTACTTATTATCAGAATGTTCAGTATGACTTCTTTCCTCATTTCAGCTGAGAGACACAATCAGATACAATTGATAGGAGAAATTAGCTCTCTTCTTGATTGGCAAAATATTGCAATCCTGAAATTTAAATTTTGCTTGCTGATTAAAATTCATTCCACAAGAGATAAAAAGTATATTTCTGAATGTATTCAGCTCACAGTATTTCATAGTAGTAGTAGTATATCATACTGAGTTATCTAAGAATGCTTTAATGAGTGAGAAACAGAGATGGTAAGGTCATGTAATTCAGGACAGACAACATACATCAGACAGGCAAAGCATTATCACTGAACGGCTTTGCATAGCTCTTTGTTAGGAGATTTATGGAAGGTATGAAAAGGGAAATCTCAGAGGAATCACTTCTATGTTGAATTATTTTACCAAAACCAAATAGTAACAAATTGGCCGAATACAAAACCTGTTCCAGTCAATGGAATTGTTCCCATTCAGTCCAGATCTTGTCTAAATCTTGAGGGTTATTTTGTACATTTTTTTTCTTATCCAGAAATTTGTTAGGCAAGTCAAAGTATATCAGTTGTTCTTGTTAATCTTTGAGGCTATTTATTCAAGTCTTGTGATGTTAGCACTCCATTCCCTGAGATATTCTCTTATGTTATCAATCAGAAATGAATGACTGTCAACAGCTCTGTCTAAAGAGAAAAAAGCTGTATCTCTGTCTGGGTTTGGTCATTGATCAGAAAAGTATTTCAGAAAAAGTATATGAGAATAGAATCATGAGAATAAAGCATACTAGCTTTAATTATCTACTCTTACCTTATTTTCAATGTGTTTTGAAACATTAACTACTTAATCTTCTATGTAACGTATTATAAAAGCACGCATTAGCTCTGAAGGTAATAACAGTGTAATTTTGCAAGAGGATAGATGTTGCTTCAGGAATTGAGATACAACTCGAAGAGGTGTCTAGCACTAATCAGCATAAGGAGGAGACCTGGTCTGGTTGCAACTTATAGCCAGGACAGACAACATTGAAAAACCTTGCCAACGTGACAGACAGCCAATGTGAGCTCTGTCCAGTCTGGACAGACCCACTGCATTCTGTGTGGGATGTAGTACAAGAAGGATTTTGGCCAGTCAGGAGTTAAGCATTATGCAGCACCCAGGAAAACAGTACTCACATCTCCTTCTGAAGGTCAGGTATGCAGCAGTGAGTGATAAATCTGGCTTCTACTTTCCTCCCTCTCCTGGACTCTTCTCTGAGGATGTCAAGAAAGTACCTTGGCAACCTTGATTTGGAGAAACCACCAGCACTTATTCAGGTGCTGTTGTCACTTCAAATCCATCCTGTTATTTCTTTAGCACCCTAGGAGAGTTAAAAGGTTTATCTAAAGATTTGGGATGCAAAAGTTCAACTCTCTGCTGGAGAAAATTTCAATCTAAAAGACATACATTTTCCAGAGGCACCTCATACATACTGGGTTATATGGCCTACTGGCAGGGAAAATTCCATCTTTCCTATTGGAGTGGTGCTACAGAGCAGAAAAGAATGTAGTAAGTAGAAAAATGCTTGAAAAAAGCCTGATCAATTGCTTTAATTTTTTTCCCAATGTATGTTTTGAGATCAGAATGGTATTTCTGTGAGTACTTTTATATTAGGAATTTTATCATATGCAGGTAGCTGTTCATAGCCAGAAGGGACAATAATAAGGATCTATTTCACTCCCTCTCTGTCACAGGCTGTAAAAACACCCCAGTGATTCCTACATTAAGACTACTAGCTCAGTTAAAGCTAGAAAATTTCTTTCAGAAAGCTGAATATTTGTGCTGTGACCATTTTTACCCATGATCTGAAGTTTTGGAATTAGTTCTTTGGGTGCTCTATTTGCCTTTACACCACCAGAAAACATGGACGTGAAAGTTTACTATTGCTTCAAACAGCCCAGCAGAGCACAGCTATATGTGACAGCACAGGAATTCTGTATTTTCTGAGAAATGGACAGATATATATTTTTTAATTTCAAAAGTGGTTCCTAGAACAGCTTCATTACTTCAGACGTAAGAAAATGTGGATATTAAAATCAATGTCTTAAGTCATATGTATCAATGTACGGAGTCCTAAGTCATATATATCAATGTACAGAAAAATTTCTGCCAGGGAACATTAGTAGTGATGGAAAACATTTTGGCTGGATTTTCCTAATACGTTTACTAGGAAACTTATATAAAATATTCTTAGTAATATTATTATTATATGAAGAGATTCCAGCTAAGATTTTATCTGTCTCTGTTATGCCAAGGATAGTAATTGAAAATAATAAAAAGATTACCGAATCTGTCCTTATATGCCTCTTAAAGAGTCAAGCTCTGTTGAGGGAATCATAAAAGATTCAGGTTTTCCTGCTTTGTGGTGAAAGAGCCAAGGAAGCAAGTTCACGTGGCTTGTCTAACTGTTGTTAGATCAGATATAAGATTAAGAACAACAGAATTTTCAATAAAAATGGGGGTTTGTGTTTGCTTCTGGTGGTCCTGCAATTTGAAAAATCATCTCTGTTGAGATGATTGTGCTCAAAGTGCATATTAATACAACCTGCATCATTACCCACAGTTTCTTGTTTGCTTTATTATCTTCCTTTTATCTGAGAACAAATCTAAAATTCATTTGCCATCACTGAATAAAATATACAGCTACAGAAGTAGTTGGGAACTTAAGGGAAGGAAGAATATTTTTCAAGTGAAGATGAGTGAAACGTCTTTCAAATTGAAAGAGGGAAAAAGAAGTAGCATTTGCAACACAACCTGGGACACCAGCAGGAAACCCTGCTACTTGGAATGGATATTCAATCAAGTTAACATACTTACGATTAGCATAGCTTTCAAGTTTATTTTCATTTGTGGAAATGTTATGGTACGGTTGCTGTTGTACCTGGTTAAGCAAGAGGTAAGATCTTTGTTAAAATGGTTTAGAAGCAATGAACTGCTTGTGTTCTGCAGGAGGACTCTGTTGATTGCTCTGGGCTATGCCTCACTTGGCCAGTCCAATCCATGAAAAAAGCTGAACTATACTAGCAAGCACTAGAAAGCCTATGGGTCTTAATAAAAGCTGTCAGCCTTTAGACTTCAAAATATAATTTGGCTGATCTCTGGAAGTTTGGAAACTTTTCCACTCCTAAGTTTCAATTGCATGATAGGCTAGGTAGACCCTGGTTGTCTCAGGTGACCTGCGGGTGAGGGCTGAAGCGTTCCCTAGACCTGTATGCCTGCACCATCTTTCCCACACCAGCTCTCACTAAAAGCTGGTGTGGCTGTCTAGCTCGCATACTCAGGTTTTCTCTGTGCAAATATGAGTGATGTCAAGGCACACCTGGACCTCACCACAGAGTGGCGGTGTTAGGTGTTACCCTCTCCATTTAAACATAATTTGTGAAATCTGTACAAATCTGCAAGCTTTGGGATGTGAGGAAAGGACTGTTTAGCTTCATGGATGGCAGATAAACCTCTCCAGTTGCTTTCTGCTCAGTGTGTTTACGCTGCACACAGACCACTCCCCAGATCATACTTTCTTCTTTAATTCCTGCATTTAAGACGTGTACATTGGAGCCTGATATCTGATGTGTATGCAAGGGAGAGCTTGCTGCACCACAGACACCATAAATAACTATCTCACATCAGAGGTAAAGCATATTGCTTGTGCAGCTCATAATGTTAATACTGAGTGCTAATGTCCTGCCCTTTATCTTAATTAGTGTTGCTTTCAATTAGAAGTAAGCCATTCACTTTGGAATAAAAGAACTGACCCACACCTCTTCCCCAAATTTGAATTATCCCCACAATTAAGTGCTAAGTATCTGTCTTGACACTTATAGGACCTTTATCACTATCATATCTGGGTGGCTGGCAGTGAACTGCAGAATTCATTCACCACCCACTCCATAAATTTTTCATTTGAGATACTAAAGATGTCTTCTGTGATGCATTTCAGGACAGCATTTTATGTGCTTTACGAAGGACTAACAAATTTCTCTTGTAACCTGTTGTTGTTCTTTGTAGTCACGCTTTGGGTTTTTAAACAAGTTTCAGAAATTGATAATTTTGTAATATCGCCTTTAAGCAATTAATTTTCATCCCCTTTGATTCATATCTTTAGTACAGGTCCTGCTTGGATTTAGTATGTAAAGGTCACAGTTACTGGAGAAAATAAAAAAAAAAGGAAGAGATATTTGGAAACAAGATTTTCTACTTCATGTGTGTAACACAACATCCAATATGTTTGGTTTTCTGTATGTCTGTGAACATCAAATATATTGAGACAGCAGCTAGCCTATTAGGTTTTGAACATTTTATCCAAAAGGGCATGTAATCTGAAGGCTTTTGGTGTTTAATGTTCTCTACCCCATCTGTTTGCATGATGTTGCCTTTGGAGCCCTTCTACAATAAAGTGGCACATCTTTTAAATACATTCTTTATGGAACAAGAGTTTCCTAAAATGTAACAGTTTTTAGAGTAGGAAAAGACTGTAGTCATCTGGGGTAACTGTCCTGTTAGACCAAGATAATGAGTTTCTGAGGCCCTCGGGTGTCTTTCTGGTGAGCTTAGTAACCATATGCACTTCACCCCAGGAACTAAAATTTGTTTGTGTTTCCTGATAGTGAGACCCAGAGTGCCAAAACACTGTCTCACATCATACAGTTACAGAGCAGGTTGTAACAATGATGATGTGGTAGATTGACCCTGGCTGGATGCCAGGTGCCCACCAAAGCCACTCTGTCAGTCCTCCTCAACTGAACAGGGGAGAGAAAATATAGCAAAAGGCTCATGGGTCAAGATAAAGACAAGGAGATCACACAGCAATTACCATCATGAACAAAAGAGACTCAATGCAGAGAAATTAATTTATTAACAATCACATCAGACTAGGGTAATGAGAAAAAACCCCTAAATATTGAAACGCCTTTCCCTGACCTGGCCCATCTCCCCAGACTCAATGTCACTCCCAAATTCTCTACCCTCTCCCCACAAGCAGCGCAGGAGGATGGGGAATGGGGGTTGTGGGTCAGTTCATCACATGTTTTTTTCTGCTGCTCCTTCCTCCTCAGGGGAAGGACTTGTCACACTTTTCTCCCACTCCAGCATGGGACAGTCCAGAGTCTGACTGTCACTCCATTAACTTCTCCAATGTGAGTCCTTCCCATGGGCTGCAGTTCTTCACAAACTGCTCCAGTGTGGTTCTTTTCCATGTGGTGCAGTCCTTCAGGAACAGATGGCTCTGGAGTCAGTCCTGCATAAGGTCACAAGTCCTGCCAGTAAACCTGCTCCACTGTGGACTTCTTCACAGATCTGGTTCTGCCACTATTCTGCTCCAGCATGGGCTTCCCATGGGGTTAAAGCTTCCTTTGGGTGCATTCATCTGCTGCGGTGTGGGGTCCTCCCCAGCCTGCCAGAGGATAGCTGCTCCGCTGCTAACCTCAATGGGCTGCAAGGGCACAGGCAGCAGGGGAATCTCTGCTTTGGTGCCTGGGGCATCTTCTCCCCTTTCTTTTTCACTGATCTTGGTAACTGCAGTTGTTGCTCTCACATATTCTCACTCATCTCTCTCAGATGCTGTTCAGCAGCAGGTTTTTTTCTCCCTTCTTAAATATGTTATCACAGAGGTGCTACCATCACCACTGATGAGCTCAGCTTTGTCCAGCAGCAACACTTGCAGTCAGCTGGCATGGGATCTGTCAGATATAGAGGAAACTTCTAGTAGCCTCTCACAGAAGGCACTGCTGTAGCTCCCATGCTTACCGAAACCTTGCCACAAAAACTGAATACATAGGCAGACTGCAAAACTTTATTCAAATGCCTGAGCAGCTGGAAAATTAAGGGAATTGTGCAGCACTATGAATTCAGACTGGGTTACTTGGATCTTAATCAACCCTTTCTAATGGACACACAACAGGGAAGAATAGAGGTGATCTATTCAACCTGTTTGACAACACTATCAACAACCCTTGTGAACTATTTCAGGAGTTCAGATTTTTGGGAACAGCCAAAGCAGTGGTAACAGAGGCACCAATAGGGGATTGTGAACAATACATCCCAATTGGTTTGACTTCGTTCCATAGCTTTGTGTTTCTAGATGACCCATGAATGAGTTAGAAACCTCTAGAAATGTTATTTGCCTCTCCTTTGGCAAAGGGTAGAGAACCGTCAGAAAAGGAAATTGCCACAAATGAGCCACGTTTGTACATGCCCCTGCCATATTCCAAAAGAAGTACACTTTCCAAGATCAGAAAGCATGCTTCATGGCCATTAACATCTTTTGAACAACTGAAGGCAAAAGGGTTGGCCAGACAAGCACACTGCAAATGTGTGTTATTTTCACAGTTCCAGGCAACCTGCCTCGCCTTCAGAGTGACATGGCAGGCTGAGTTTCATTTGTCATATGTTTCATGAATTTATGAAGGATTTTTACCTAGAAAGAACACATTAGCATACATATATGGAAGGATGTGTGGGAATTGTGAAAATGATTCTGTACAGTAATTCCACTGTTAGGCTATAGAATGTATAATAAAATGCATAGTAAGGACCATAACTTGCTTTTATCTGAAGGTAACAAAGATTCCTTTGAATTCCTTTATGAAAAAAAAGTAAAACTGTGTACTTAAAGCTGGTTTTTTATGTATCTTGAAATGATCTCTGCTTCTCAAGAAAATAGATAATTTTTATTGTGTAAATCACAGGTTTATTTGTAAGGTCTCTATGAATTATCAATGTTAGTTATTTAAAGTATCTTTTAATAATGTGGCATTTGCTTATATGAGATCAGGCCGAGCTGATTCTATAGAGAATCTGAAGGTTGTGTTATAGGCTCTTTATGCCTGCAGTCATTTTCTTTTATGTAAAGCACAACAAATCCTAAATGGACAAAGTTGCAGAAAAACATAAAAAGTATAACTGTTTCAAAACACTTGCATTTGGCAAGTAAGGACAGACAAAATAACAAAGTGTGCCAAAAAAGTATTCACAACAAGCTAAGTGAGCAAAACACTTCCTTTACTGCAGCTGTTTCACTTACTTCTGGGACAAGAGGGCAAAGCAAGTCCAAATTGATCTAACAGAAAATCTTCAAGTTCAGTAAAAGCCTTCTGTGAAAGAGCCTGTGTGGTCACAGGTTGTTGTACTATACTGTTCACAGTTGCAAACTATCCAGTACTGATATGGACCTGGCAGCCTCATCCTGCAACTCCTTCTGCCAACAAGATGTCTTTGGAAGGCTGAAACTAAATGAGAAACTAAATTCCTCACAGCTTGCCGAGGTAAGAGGTTCCCAGGAATTGCTGAGTGTTAGATTGCTGCCCTAAACCCCTCAATTTCATGCTCTCTTTTTCTGTACTGCATATTTGTTCCAACTGGCTCCCTACCTTGTACTCGACTGCATCCTGCTGGGTTAAATGTGATGGACAGTCTATATGAAAACCAATCAGTTATTTTGACAGGAGATTCAGAGAAGGTCAAGGCCACCTCTTTTCACAACCTGTCTGGTGAGCCTTCAACTGTCACAAATGAAATGTCTCTGAGGCTCTTCTTTTGACTGGGCTGTGCTTTCATTTCATCCCAAACACACAGTAATCCAGCTAGAAAAGCCTTTTCAGCCATTTCATTATAATATTTATTCTATTGCCACTGTCCTAATTTAGAAGAGGGAAATTATAACCCAAGTACACTAACTGTATAGTGTGCTGCCATGACTAGCATACGAAGGAAGACAATTCAATCTGATGTGCATCTGAAGTGCTCTCTCTTTCAGTGGTAAAGCTCTGCTGGCACATAAATATGTTATTGTAAAACACTGCTTCTGGACTTTATATAATATACAGCTGATACACGGTAAACAGCTTATGGTGGGAGTCAGTCTTGCAGGTCACTTAAAATATTCTTTTTCATTTACAAAACAGACCATAGTGAGGCTTGAAGTTGAAAGGTAATTTCATTTAAATCATGTTTATGTTTAAGATGCAATGAGGTTTACTTACTTTATTTAGGGAATATATTTGTCACCTGCTCCAAAATATAAAGAAAAAAAATTTGTTTAAATTTAGGGTCCATAACAATATGTTCCAATCTCAAAAGCACACCAAAACTGTTTTTTCAAGCTTTATTTGTTCTAAAGGAATCATGTTGCAGACACACATGTTCTGATCTAGATGTTTAATGAAATTATTTAATAACATTTAATTACAACTACCCGTCTTTCTTGAGGGTTCAATTCATCATTGCATTGTCCAGGAGGAGGTACAATCCATCTCACTCTTGCAGAGAAAAAGAAGGAGAGAGGGCAGGAATTTCCAGTTCTGTATTCTATAGAGATTTTAACAGCTGGCATATTCTGTACCTCTGATGAATTTTGATATTTCAAGTTTTCTGAGAAAATGTCAATTCATTTCAGTCTTGTGACTTAAGCCTACATTAGGAAATCCAATGAAGATACAAGTTGGGTAGTTTTATAACATTTCAGGTGATGGAGAGTTTACAGAAGATTTCAAATACAGCTGTCAAATTATTTTCACTTTTGGTATTCCCATGTAGAGCAAGTGGAAAAATTGACCAGAGTTACTTCTGATGACTTGGTCTAAATTGTGTCAGAGAAAATTCATCAAAAGCTGCTTCAACATCAAATTTCAAGAGTAGGGCAGAACACACTCTCATCATATTAAAATGGTGCATATATTTTACTAGAGTTTTGCTGATCTTTTTCTTTTGAAGGACATGTGCTGGCAGCTATACATGATCATTTGAAATAGTCAGAGTTGATGTAATTATTCAATGTTCTGTTGAAACACCCTGAGAAATGCTCAATCAGCATGGTTTGTCACCACAGCTAGTAACTGGTAATGAACCTAATTTTGTAGTTCATAAATTCAACATTCTTAATACAGTATTAATTGTGGTCATTATATCAAATCACTATTGAATCACACAGGCAACAATTTTTTCTCAAGAAGTTCAAACAATGAAACTGGGAAAATTATCTAATCGTAACTTCCTAATTTCACTTTGTCTTATTGAAACATATATATCATTGAAAGAACTTCCAGACTTTTAAAATTTATTGAAAACTTTAAAGAATGGCACAGGTAACACAATGGCAGCTTATACAGGAAAATGATATGTAATTATCAACCCACTAGTTTAATTAGGAATATTGTATCCAATTTACAATTTTGTTATAGGGTCAAGTGAGTTTTGCCTAGCTAATACCTACATAAAACAGAGGACGCAGGACATGGTTACTTATGATGGTGGTCAGGGACACACACATGAATCAAGAGACGAGAGCAACTAAAATATATAAAGGAATGAAAGAGATACAGTGTTCAGGACATTTCTGACCCATTTTCCTATTTCTCAGAAAAAAGAGGAGGAGCTGCATGATTTCAAGTCTGACTTCTGTACAGAGATAATTCTGAGAGAAGATGAAACCTACTTTGAATAAGGACTTGAACTGAAACTCAAAATTTTGCTGAGACTTCCCCATCACTAATCCTAATAGAATTACCAAGAAACATTGCTGGCTCTGAGTTATCCACACACATAGAGCAGTATAATATTTATCATGTTCAATAATGCTGTTTGCAAATGATTAACAAAATTTATACAAGTATCAATTTACAATCTGTTATTTTTATTTTTTGCTTATGGTGCTTAATCATCGGTCTTTCCTCAGTTATGCACTTGCAATTCCTGTTGAAGGCAACAGGAATGATTTGAGTGTCTTCAAGCAAAATTGAATCTCAAGTGTTTAATTTATGTTTTAATGTCTTTTTTACAACAGTAATAATTAATTGTACAAATACTATTGAATGTGAAATGACTTTGTGGAAGCACTATGTTGATTACAACCTGAATTTATCCGCTTACTTGTTGAATACCCATCCACCTATTTAAATGGTGCTTCTGATATTTTTTCTTGCCTTGAGAAACTGCTGGCAGTTTCTAGACAACTAGCAAGTAAAGAGATGGTTGAAAGCAGACTTTGTCTCAAAGGGGAAATTTTGACATTTCTGAACTTATTTTCATTCTCAACTGGAACAAAGATAACAATAAAAATGTATGAGGATAGAAAACTTTAAAATAATTTATACAGAAATATGTATGTACAATTTCATTTCAGATAAAACTAGTTTCAGTGATGTGGAATGTTGCAATAAATAACCTATATATGTGTGTATGTGTACTGTGACATAATGCTTATATTTGAATGCATATTGTTAAGATGGAAATTAAATGAAATTAAACAAAACAAGAAGATAATTATGAAACATTATTACTTGATTGGAACAAAATTACTCTTGCTTTGCTGAAAGAAACTCAGAAAGTTGAAATAATTATTACATCATTTTCTTGTGGGAAATGTCTTCATTCTCATGAAAAGGAAATAATTGTTATGGGCCCCCCAAAATCTAGGCGCAACTCCTCACAACTTCCACTGATGGCTATGGCTTGAGCAGAAGCTGGGGGTTGAGGGAGTAAGAGAGGAGGAGGGAAAAAGGGGGAAAGCACACCACCACAGTCAAGAAAAAAATCACATTAAGTTTCTGACTTGCTCAAACACAGAGGTGAGAAGCATTCCTTAGACCATAATACTCTGTCTGCTTCATCAGGTGGGACCACATAGGACATTAGCCCCTTTCCACAACAGTCCTTTCCTTAAATACATCCTGTGGTTGCCTTCTTAGGTTAGTTTTACTATTAGATGTATTTCATTCTATCAAAATGTAGCCTATTTGGTTTAAATTTCTTTCTTTTGACAAAGTTTGTGGGTGAGGAGACAATTAATATTGGGCTAACTTTTAAGATTTCAAATAAGATTTTGCTCTGTATTGCAATGAAAGGAGAGCCTTCTTGAGTACTTTTAGAAACCATTATTGTGATAAAAAGTCCATGTCAGTTTGAATATTCAGACTTTAAGAAGTCCATGGGTAGGCATTATTAGCTATAATAATATAAAGCAATGAAAGCTTTTTCTCAGAGGCCAGGAAACATACAAAGAAAATTAAGCATGACAAAAATCAACATGGGCTAGATCTTTCAGTGATATTGAACAGGTAGCAAAAGAAAGGAATAGAGATGAATGGGACAGCAGCATGATATTGATGGATGGAGACTAAAATGCAGCTATGGGTTGAAGATAAATATATAGTATCTTAGTTTCCAGTGGTTGAGCATTTGAAGGACTGATAGGAAGGAATTTGTGGAAATGCAAATGCTTACTCAATCAAAATGGAGACAAAATGAAAGGGGCTTTCATGTTCAAGATGCCCATAATTTAGAAAATAAATAGCACATGGGACCACAGATATGATGGTTATATCCAGTCAAATCAGGGATATCATCATCTAGCTTGAAAATAAGCCAAGCAATAATGTTTCAGAAAAATGCAAGGGAACATGAGGGCCATAGATAAATGTAATGTAGAAATTAGAACAACTTTTCTCTTCATTAGAGAAGTGGGGATTTGGGATGGTCTTTCAATTGGCAGGGAATTTGCCTTGCTTTAAAATGAGTTTACTAAGATGTCATGGGAATAATCCTGATGACCTAGGAACTCTGTACCAATTCTACTGTGCATACTCACTTGTTTCTTTCCCCAAAAAGATTTCCAACATCCCATAACTGTTTGGAATTTTTTTTCAGTATACCACTCCTACACTAGTTTTCATGCTAACATGTCCTCTTTAGGTATAAGATCTTCCATTAAGCAATTAGAGTCACATAATCTTTCCTTGTAAGTCATCTTGCATAATTTTCACTGTATGACTTTGAAGATTTTCTATGGAGTATATTCTGAAGTTCAAATATAAGTCAGCTTATGCCTTCTAATACCTTATACATTTAAAATTCTTTGATTTCAGTTTTTGGGGTCAGTATTATCAGGATATTCAAGTGAATATATTTCACACCAAATACCTCCTTGTAATTTTGGATCCCATACTGCTCTTTGATGTGTGCTCTGATTCTTGATGTGAAAACCCTTTACTGTTACTAGTGCAGTGCTTCCAATCTGTCCCTGGGGAGGGGAGAATAATTTAATTTAACCTTTTTATAGCCATTGAAAGAAATTGGTGGTTTTAGGGTGTCATTCATCTCATCTCTTTTAGGCATGGATTTTAGCGTGCACAGATGCCCTAGGTTTCCTGTTTTACCGTAAAGTGACAATAGAGGAATCCCCAGCACAGAGGAAGATGTTTCCTTTTTCATCCATTCAATCCTACCACAATTATTTACTCACATTATCTTGTCCTTATCCCAACAGAGTATGCTTTGTTTTCCTATGAATTTCAAAATCCTTAAAAAAGCAGTAAGCTTCTTTCTCAGCTGGCCAATGCACTACAAGTGTAGCCTGATAAGTGCTGCTTATGGCTCACTGGATAGTTAGAAAAATCAGGGGCACCTTTAAAACATTAGGACGGGATGAAAGCTGCCCTGAAAAGAGTAGTCTGACTTACTCCTTTAACTATAAAAAGAAGCCTGTAGTGTTTAGATCAGAAGCAGAGCCGAAACTGACAATCTAAGCTCCACCCCACTGCCTAATAGACTCCAGGCTTTGCTAGAAGAACAGACATCAGAACATGTGTTGTGAAGAATAACGTTAGGTATGAGCCTGTACCTTTTTGTGTGCTTGGTCTTCACAATGGCAGAGATTA
Organism: Scolopax mira; assembly: GCA_004320125.1. Lineage (NCBI taxonomy): Eukaryota > Metazoa > Chordata > Aves > Charadriiformes > Scolopacidae > Scolopax > Scolopax mira. The sequence goes on along the minus strand of BJBW01000303.1, from coordinate 73,605 downwards.
AAGGAACTTTTGGTTGAAATAATAGGGAATTATAAGGAGTGGTAAGCTCCAGTAACTGTGAAAAGTGCCACAAATACTCTTTGAATACTCACTGAATTTCACTGAATTTTTAGAGTTGGAAGGGACCATAGAGTTCATCCAGTCCAACTCCCGTGCTGAAGCAGGATTGCCTAGAGTATGTTATTTATGTTAAAGTATGTTAGAGCATGTTATTCAGGACTGCATCCAGGCAGGTCTTGAAAATCTCCAGAGAAGGGGACTCCACAACCTCCCTGGGCAGTCTGTTCCAGGGTTCCTTCACCCTCACCGTGAAGAAGTTTTTCCTCATATTTGAGTGGAACCTCCTATGTTCCATCTTATGCCCATTGCCCCTCATCCTTTCACTGGCAACCACTGAAAAGAGTCTGGCTCCCTCCTCCTTCAAACCACCCTTCAGATACTTAGAAGTATTGATAAGGTCTCCCCTCAGCCTTCTCTTCTCCAGACTAAAGAGTCCCAGCTCTCTCAGCCTTTCTTCATAAGGGAAATGCTCCAATCCTTGAATCATCCTCGTTGCCCTTCACTGGACTCCTGTCAGTAGCTCCTTGTCTCTCTTGAACTGGGGGACCCAGAACTGGATGCAGTATTCCAGTTGTGGCCTCACCAGTGCAGAGTAGAGGGGGAGAACGACTTCCCTCAACATACTAGCCACGCTCTTCCCTATGCAGCCCAGGATTCCCTTGGCCTTCCCGGCCAGAAGAGAACACTGCATGCTCTTTGTGTTCTTTGCTGTTATTTTTTTTTTTTCTCTGGGGGGAAGGGCAGGCAGGTATTTCTTTCTTGAGGAAAGTAAGTTTGAAGAACCATCTGCCTCCTCTTTGTATGTTTCTCTTCAAGGAGGCGGTTCAAGGCAGAGGAAATCATGGTTCTTGCACTCAAGCTTGAAGTCACCTGACTGCAAGCAACAACAGGACTCTTAGGGATGTTGGAGAAGAAAAAATGTGAGTGCAGGAGGGTTGTGAGTAAAGTTAAGCTCAGAGAAAGGGAGAAAAAATACTCAGCCCCAGGAAGGAAACACATTTTAAGCTTATTTTAAATGTCATTTTTAATAAAACATTGTTGTTTTCATGCATAATTTTTTCTAGGTCTGTGCTTTTCAGCAGATTATTGACTACCTGGATATTTAAATATATTTGTGCTATATATGACTATATGCTAGTCGTACGTAAGGGTATATTTCTTGATAAAGTCTCTGTTATTCACAGGTTAGAAATTATTAATTTATTACTTAATGGGCTGTTCTAAAGGATGTTTCTGACTGGTATACAAAGCAGGGAAAAGATTCGCAAATCATTTGAATGCCAAAGCCTGGGGCCCTGCAACAACAAGTTTGTTGAAATGTTCCTTTTCTGCAAAAGCAAAATATTATATTTTGGCTTACAGAAAAAAAAAATATTTTCTTTGTATTGCTCACTAGAGCAACCAAGTGAAAACACCTTTGAGTTAAAAGTTGGAAAAAATGGCAAGGTATTGTATTTTCATTGACATATTCAAATATTTTTTTCATGTTTTTGAGGTTTCATCCAACGTTTCATCATTTTTCTGAGAACAGGGTTATGCTCTTTTCTGTCTCTCTGCTTTGAGGAAATAATTTCCTTAGGCTTTACCTTTCAGAAGGTCTTTATCTCCCATAACAGAGAAAAAGCTGGCTAGGTGCAGATTTCAGGCAGACAAGGGGGCAATAGAGAGTGTAGCCGCCTTTCTCCCTGAATTAATTCTGCAGATGGATTATGTGCACAGATGCATCTGCACATCCCATTTCCCTCCCCATATTCATATGGCACTTGGATCCAGCACTGAAGCACATTATTTCCTACAGTGTTGTCAAGTTTTATGAATAAGACTAGGGATCTAAGTTTAAGAGCTCAGATTTGAATTCACCGGTCAAGAAATACACAAAGTAATACAAAAGCCCACATCCTATGTCACCTCTGTCTTTACCTCCATCTGCTTCCTGATTTACTGGCTTTAGGTAAGTATTTGCTGGCTGACCTATCTACCACTGGTTTTCAAACAGTGCTCCTTGAACACTTGGGCTCTGTGAGTGATAGCTAAGTAAACAAAACCCACTGTTGGTGGATTTCAATTCTGTACTCTAAGTTTCCTGCACCACTAGGAAAAAAAGAGAGAAAAAAAAAAAACGTACGGATCTTCAAAGTGAAAAAAATTCTAAAAATCACTGATCTAGCTTCTAAGTGATACATTCTAGAGTGATGATATTTTTATTTAATCCTTAACATCTTAGCATATAAAACAGATTGGATCTTTATAATATTAAATCTTTCACCCACATATCACAGTACCAGTTCTTCAAGCATCATCTAGGAAAGTAATACTTGTCCAAGTCATTACCTCCACTTAGGTCTACTCATCCAGGAGCTCAGAAAGGGAAAAAAATTAGTATTCATAACTTCTTCAGCTCTGTGTTCAGCATTGGGTCAACACCCTGGGCTGTGTCAGCAGGACCACAGCCAGCAGATCAAGGAAAGTGATTATTCTTTTCTACTCACTAGATGTTAGACCTCATGTAGACCACTGCACCCATTTTTGGGCTCCCCTGTACGGGAAAGGCATCAATAAACTGGAGTGAATCCAGGGGAGGGCCACCACAATGGTCAGGGATGGAGTATGTGACTTGTGAAGACAGACAGAGGCTTGTTCCCCTAGAGGTGGAATGGCTTTGAGGGACAGGAGGCCTCAGCACCTACAAGAAGCTTATCAAGGAGATAGAGCCAGGCTCTTCCCAGTGCTGCCTGTCTGGAGGCTGAGAGGAAACGGACATAAGGTAAAACCTTACCTTGGAGGTTCAAACCAGACAGAAGAAATGTTTCCCCAGGAGGGCAACTAAGCAGTGGAGAAAACTTCCCAGAGAGGCTGTGCAGTCTCTGTACCTGGAGGTTTTGAGGTCCATAAAGTGGCCACAGCCCTTCATGAGCAATCTGTTCTGAAGGTGGAGTGAGCATGGTTTTGGGCTAAAGGCCTTCTGAGGCCCCTTCCAACCCAAATTATCCTGTAGTCTTATGATTCTGTGTGTCTGGGTTACATGAACCATGATACAAAAAAAAAAAAAACAAAACAGAAACCCTGCGTTGAATTTCAGTTAGTCAATAACAGCAAAAAAATCCCCTGCAAACTTAAGTTTTCCATAGAGATCTGCAAGAAGACTCTTCCAGGTTAATTCAAGATTTGTTTTGCTATTAAGAAAAGAAAACTAGTGCTGACACAGTATTTTACAAATGTTCTTATAACAGAGCTCTAATAGTTTTACAGCTTCACATCTACAGTTTATGTCTAGAGTCATGTGATAAGCTTCATAAAAATATATCTCAATTTTTACCAACAGTGAAATTGGCCAGCTGATCCTATTCACTGTGCTATAGCCAGCTGAAGGTTGAAGGCTATGTATTGCTGCTGGCTACGTATTTTCATCAGCTGAATCTCACAGTCATGGTCAGATGCTTTTTGTGCTTTGACTCCTGAAAAATATTCACTTGGAGAAGGTGGATGACCAATCCTCTCTAGAGACAATAGCTTAAACAGATTCAAAATCTTGGTTTATTATTATAAGTTAAAATAACAATAATCTGAATTGGACTTCGAATCCTTTCAATTTTTTTTATTCTGTTAGCCAGATAAATATTTGACAGGTGATATTCTAAGCTTCCTCCTGCCGGTACAACCAAGTACAGATTCCACTTTCCTGTGCCAGCAAAATTAGTTATCCCTCAGGGTAAAATAATTCCTAAAGGAAAGTGCTCATTGTTTTTCTTGCTGTTGTTCCTTGAAGGTTATATTTTCAAACTACCTAACATTGCTTTCACCAGGGAGCCTCATGGAAAGGCTGCCTTGGTATTATATCAAATTAACTTAATCTCTAGCCACTTTATTTAATCCCTTTCTTTACTTTGCCTGGCTTTATTTCCTCTTCTCACTGGGCCCTAATGCCCCTTGGTAGAAGCAGGACTGAATCTTTATTATCACTTCCTCTACGTGTTCTCTGCTGGATGTCCTGATTTTTATTTTAGTCCAAGAAATATCCTAAGAGTACATTTGGTTTTGTTAAAGAGATGGAAAGTTCATTAAAAAAAAAAAAAAAGACATGTAAGACTTTATGACAGAGTTTGTTTAGGACAGCACCAGCAGAACTAAGGGCAGCTCAGTCTATAGTTTTCTTAAACCCAAATATTCCCTAATAAAGTAACACGAATATCAGAATGTACTAGTGAACACATTTGTGCATGGGCAGGCAAATACTCTGTGCTACAGCAGTTAAGCATCTCCCTCTTGCTTCGTCTCCTGAAGCCTATGTATTCTTTCTATTCACTAATTTTTGGCCTCTTATAGGTATATATTTCTTGCCCTACTTTCCAAGGACCACTTTGCCAATGTAGCTATCTTGTTCATATGCTTTCTTCTAGAGTTTGATACTTTATCCCCTTTTCTGCTCTCCTGCTTTCCTCTGTGCCAGACTCCTTTCCATGTTTCCATGATTGGGCAATCTGGTAATGATATTTCTTAGAAGTAACTCCATTTCTGTGTGTGTACATGTAGGTGTGATTGGACAGAAAAGTCAATAATTTTAAAGGGAGCTTCTTTACCTGAAAAAAAGCACTTAACTACATGTTAAAATCTTACCAATTTCAATAGTGTTTTGGAATAAGCATGTGCATATGTGCTTTGCTGAATAAAAATAATACTAAAAGCTAGATGCAAACTTAAGTGCTCAGTGAAGTGGGAAGGAAGGGAGAAGAAATGACACATTATTAGCCTATCCTTCATGGTTCTCCCATTTCCCATGCTGCTGTTACCAGTTCAGGGACATGGCAACAGCAGCAGCTGCCTTCCAAACAGTGAGAAGGGATACTAAATACAGTTTGACAAGCCAAAAGTCTAAAGGTAACCAGTATCAGACCTGACTTGTCCCCTGTTAAATGAGATAATTTAATGAGGTTGCTTTCAAGATGAGTTTTGACTATCACAGCCCCAATGGGTAATAGCAATTTGGGAAAAATCCAATATAATTTTCAAACATCATGAACACTTAAATCATGATGCCCTGCACAAAACCTGAACCATTTTAGAATCTAAGGCTGGTAGTCTGGCATTGAAGCAATGCTCTTGATGCCTGGGAACAAACTGGAGATCTTGATTTATAGTGTCCAAGTTTGGAAACTGGCCTATGGGTTAATATTATTTGTCAGTATGAGTTAATGAAAATGACTCTCTTGGGTAGTAGTCAGTTCAGATTACCACAAAGACCAGCTGGATATACTGGCCATCATCAGAGGAAATGTGCATCACTTGCTTCGTTCAGGCACACTTGTTAGCTGTTAAAATGTCCTTTTGGTGGTCATAACAAAGATCAGACTATACAACCATCTTTAAAAGTTGCTAATATTAATTTCTGGATGAAACATTATTTTTGCTGATGGTGAAACTCAGAAAAGCCTGAAATGTTTTTAGAGGGCTCGATACTGGTCTCACTTCTGTTGGATGTTCTCACCTGTGATGTGAAAGCAAGGGCTGAGAACACAGCATTTTGCAACCCAGCAGATAACACTGAAGACAGATCTCTAGGTTGAGGCACCAATACTGACGTGTTTAGCTTGGTGAGATTCATTAAGCCTCCGCAGGCCCTTCTTTGTAAAGTTGGGGGGGACTTTATCAAAATGCTTGAATTGGCTGACCCACAGGTCTCAGAAGGATTTTTGCCCTAACTCTCATCCAGAGAAAAGAGACATTTTCTAGCACCAGCTATTGGAGAATTAGCTCCTGCGTGGCAGAACCAGGATCCTGTCCTGGTAGTTGCCTCCTGTTTTGATGGGAGGCAGGACAGAGAGTTTAGGGAGAACAGCCAGCTGTCCCTCCTGACAAAATGTTGACAGGCATGCCATGAAGGAGAGGTTGATGATGTCACTTGTCCAAAGCCCACCTGCCAGTATCCTGGTCCAGGTGAATGCTCCCACCAGAGAGCAGCAGCAGTGCCTGCACCATTGCTTTCTCTCTGCACCTTTGGGAAGTAGACCTATGTGCAAAAAAATGGCAAGAAAGTCAGTGTTTTAAGTCTGTGATCATAGACAACAGTTAAACAAATAATTTTGTGTGAGAGTTATAAATTGTAAAACCACTCAAGGAAATTTTATTTGATGAAAAACAAGTGTAAATGCAATTCAGTGCTAGAAATATGCTCAGTTCCTGCTGGCCTCCAAACGTAGTGAAGACATTTGACACCTTGCAGAGGGCTCCATCCTCCAAAAGAGCAACAATGTTCAGTGTCTTTTGATGTATGCACAAAACAATTTGAAGCAAGGACTCCTCTTTAATGTTTTTGCCACTTTTGTACCAGGATTTCCAGATTTAAAAAGAGACTATTTTAACATATATATCTACTCAAGAAGACTGGTTTTAATTCAAAAGGCTTTGATTTCAACTCTAATTAATTTATATTTAAATAATGAAACGTTGACACACAAAAAAATAAAAGAGCTAAATAAATATTTTATTGAGTCAATCTGATGATATCCTTAATTATCAATAAATTGGAATATTAGGATACTATTTTTTTGTACCAATATAGCCAAAACTCTAAAAAAAGAAACTGAGGGAAACCATTAAGAACTATCTAAACAGCTACAGATAGCAGAAATAATACCAATTGGATTTAGTTATTAACCTCTGACAAAAAAGAAGATTGATTATAAAATGTTATTTGAATAGAAGGGAAAGAATCCACCTCCAAATTAAAATTGCCATGCAGGCAAGAAAAAAGGATAATGGAACCAATGGCTCTTGCTAGCTTGACCTAAACCAAGGAAATGGAAAATAAGAGCCCTGCAAAGGAAAGAATAATCTAGTTTTCCACATTTGTCAAAAGTATTTAAGAACAGAAGTATCTACTAACTGTCTGTTGAAAAAATCTGACGTGAATTTTTTTTTCTTCCATAAATTACAAGGTCATCTAGAGAATTAGACTGTTTTCTCCTTCTTATGTTTTTCTACATGAAAATAAACAAATTAAATAATTAAAATAATTTGCATAACCATTTTAAAAGGTGGTGAACAAAAGAAAGTTAGTTTGATTGTTTTTTTCTTAATCCCTGCTGTTTTCTGTAGTCTACAGATTTTCTTTGCAGAGTCTTGTTTTGCCATGGATAAAAAATTTCAGTGAAGTATGACCAGCAGTGAGAGAAGGTTGTTAAACCAGTAAATGAAGAAACAGCACAAAGAATAAGGACACCTTAAGAACAGAATTTGCTGCCTCTGGAGATGAAATACAGCAAGGTTGTTTGGCTTAGGGGATATGCATACTGTAGAGCACATGCTGAAACATAAAAGGCAAGTGGCTTTAGTAATGAAAACTCCCACATAAAGAAAGTAAGAGGATCAAATGTCACGTGTACCCTCTAAGGAGCTTGCAAAGATACCAGTGCTACAACACGTGTAGCTGTCTTCGAACTAGTCATTTCAGATCTGTATCCTTCAAGACATAATGACTGCAAATAACATTCTATTATGACTGTTCCATTAGCTTCTAATAAAATGGGAGTGGGAGATGCTGGCAGGATGAAGGAGAATGACCTGCTGATGAAGCTGGGTGTAAAGCAAATGGTTAGCTACCAGAAAAAATGTGGTTATTGAGGTTGTTACTTAAGAGGAGCCATTTGCTCCTTTCACTCTTTAAGCTGAGAAGCTATTAAAGCAAATCTGGAAGGAAAAAACCCCAACACCCATATGCAGTTGAAATGGTGTCTCCTATTACCAGGGAAATCTGTGACTGATGAGGTTGTGTAAGGAGAAGAAAGAGGAATGTAAAATATTGTATTCTTTTGAGTTTATGGCTGCTGTGGATTATTTTTCCCATTTGGAAAGAATTTTTAAAGAATCTGGGAGTTTGGCTAAACAAAAATTTTCATAAAAGACATTTGTCTTCTGTAAAACATAATACTGACACAGATACCCTGCTCTGAAAGTTTTGTGGACGTACATTCTGAGGTTTCATTTCCTTCTGTCATGAGGCTGCCCTGATGAAATCTCTAGAAACAATCCCCCATAAATTGGGATAGGGGATGCTCAGATGCTTGGTTCTCAGGTTAACCATCTAATTCCCAGTTGTTTCTTTTAAAGACAGTATTCTGCTTTGTCTTCCTGTAAAACTCACAAATACCATAGTTTGATCTCCATGGTTTTTACTGACCCTTTGGGGAAGTGAAAGTTGTGCCATCTCCAATGATCAAGGCAAAAGAGACTTCATATTAAGAAAGAGTAGGAGATTCCAGCTTAATCTAAGAGACAGTGAGGTGTAAATCCATTGGGACACTGAGAGAATCAATAGATAATTTTAGTGTAAATGCAGATGTTAACAATTTGTTTTATTTTCTGATGGTTGTTTCAATACTTTAGTGTTACGATTTTAAGCAAGCCATTTAGTCTATTGCCCTTATATCTCATCTTCCCATATTGCTGAATAACCTGACAGAGAATGTGGTATTCCTGGCAGTTTTGCCCTTCCAGATGCCCTACTGAGACAATCTAAGAAGGGCACAGCTCCTTATCGGCCTGCTCTGGGTTACTCATGGTGTTCTGGGATATGAATGGGATGTCCCACAATGATGTAGTCTCCAAAAGGACACTGTCCAGCCACAAGAAAAAAACTCAATTGACCCTGAGTGCTGGGGCAATTGGTGACTGCTGAAATACAGAAAAAAAAGCTGTGTGTCTCTTCAGATCTACCTTACAGTTTTGCAATAATTCATGTACAAATATTATTTTAAGTATTGCTATTTCTCATTAACATGTGCCCGCCCTGTATTTCTCAAGTTCTTTACATCTTTTTTTGATTGTATGCTCTGAATGAGAGCAGAGTAAGGATATGCATATCTTTCTAATGGTGAAAATCCAGCATGATGGAATATTCTGTATTTTAAAGCTGGAAACCAACCCATTGTAGGATGTTATTGCAAATGTATTCAAATAATTTACAGTGTTGAGTATATTTTAATTTTTGGAAGGCAGTTCAAATGAAGTAGCATACATCTCACTGGTAACAGGAGGAAGTAAAAAGCACTCTGACAGTTGGGAAAGAAGCAGAATCAAAAAAAAGCTATCAGTTTGTGATTAGGAAATAGAACAGAATATGGTGCCAATACAGTGAAAAAGAATAAATTGTTAGAATTTTGTGTGAGTATCACAAGTGCCTATGCTTTATGAGAAGACAACTATGAAGTTCTAAAAAACCTTTCTTGATTTTGAGAAAACCTGTAATGCATTTATTTTTATTAACTTCTGGATCAGAAACTAGATACAGTACTTTAAGGTAAGTTGTGTCGTATTTTTCTGCCATGACTAATATTGTGTCTAAGCTTGAGTTTGAACAGCCTTTGGGCATTTAAGGAGTGACATTTGCTGGCTAAAAATCAATTCTCATCAAGATTTCCTTAGCTTATATTCTGGAATCTGTACTTTGAGGCTCAGAGGAATTATTGAGAATTTAAATGGGGGAACAGGGAACTAAGGACCAGAGAAGAGGTTCAGAAGTCCAGCAGGGAAATAGCTTCTTTTCCCTATCCTCTCTACATTACTGGACTGCAAGAGAAATAATGAAACCAAAGGAGACCAGAGAAGAAACTTATGGTTAAGCAAGAGGTATGACTTCTGTCCATGGAGAGCCAATTTAGGTGAATCTTCAGGCTGAATCTTTGTGACATTTTATTTACTGAATGCCGTTCTTCAACTGTAAACAAGTAAATCAAAACCTTTTTATTTGAGATGCTATAAGAGGAATGGGTATGTCTGGCTCTTTCTAGAAAGCATCACAAGAGGAAAGTGAAGAAGACTCTTCCAGCAGGTGGAAGAGTCCAAGTGGAGCAGCTGACCCCACACCATGTCAAGTGGAAGTTCAAGGACAGACCCTGTCTTGGTTCCCAGGAATTTCTCATCCAAACCCATCCTCCACTATGGGGACAGATGACAGAGGGTTTGCAAAGGTAAAGATATATATAGAAAGAAGGATCAGAGGAGGCGCTGAAGTTTGCAGTCTCCTGTGTGATGAGGATTCAAAGGCTTCATGGCCAATATCAGTTTCTTTTAAAAAAACCCCCAATATTCTTGAACCAACTTGCAGTCTCATATATCACAATCACCAGTGGAAGAAAAGGTCATTGGTCTAATTCTTCATTCAGGCACAGGGAATATTAAAATGTAAGAGGCAATGTGAGATATCATATACAATAATTAGGCTATAACTGTGTTCATATATTTTCCTAAAGATGGAATTACTATTTCTGCACTTCCACTTTAAGAAATTACAGTGGACATTGTTCCTATGGTTACTGGGAGGTAGCATTTACAGAGAGAGCTGATTTCTACAAAAGGAGCAAAAAATCTCTGCAACTGGAATTGTCTGCTGTGTTAAAAGTTGCTTTGTACTACAATTTTTATTGGTTAAGAGGATGGTGAAGGTTTTGCACCTAATCAAGTACAATGTGACTAATTAAACATTTTAGATGAATAATAAAGTGTAATTAATTTTGTCATCTTTTATCATCTTGATTACCCCCACCTCCCCAAAGATTTGAGATTTAGAATGTCAAAAAACATCAAGAAGATTTTAGAACAGCAAAGGACAGACCAATCTTAAATGTGGTCAGAAGAGAATAACTAAAAATAAAATTCACTACATGTTGCTGTCTGTAGCACCACCATCTGATACAGATTTGAGGTGCATTTGGAAATGTTGACCTATTGTAACTCACATTCATTGACCACATGTTAATAATAACCCATGTTACTTTTTTCTTCTTCTTCTCCCCCCCCCCCCCTTTTTTTTTTTTTTCTATGTATCAGCTAAAAGGAAATTTTGAATAATTTATATTGGGAAAGGAGTTATTCTTCTGAAAACTTCAAATAAAATAATCTTCAATGTAATTATAATGGTTTAAGCAAGGACAAGTTAAGAGATTGTAAAATTTTTTACCTATCTGAGAGGAAAATGTTTTGTCAGTCTGATGCAACCTGTTGCAGCAAGCCAGGTCAGAAATAAACTTCATCAAGTTTTCAAATTTTTCAACTCCTGTGTACAGTGTCAAAAATAACTCAAATAAAATTGAAAAGATCATTTTTATTTGACCAAAATGCATTGCTCTGCCCTCATGGCAGTTCTGTTTCAAAGAAGTTTACACTGATAAAAGAAAGCCTTTGTTATGGATTTAGGGTAGAAATACCCCAAGAGTCAAGTTGGAGCAAATGTTATCTTTTATGTACTTTCTGTGAGATCAGAGATAAAAGCACCTTTGCGATCATAAAGTTTAGTTCTCGTTACATAATATAAAGCACAAAGTTTAGTGCTTGTTTATTTCTGCATCATGTCTATAAATTCTGTTCATGCAGTACTTTATATTTCAGAAGTATATTCAATTTTGATATGGGAAAAAAACCAAGATAGATAAAAACCTATCTTTTTATATTTAAAATTGTTCTTCATATCATTGATTCTTTTTCTGTAAGCTTTTTCATTTTGTTTTTCATTCTACTCTCTTTTTCACCCCCGCTGGATTATTTCTTTTTTTTCTCTATTCACTTGCCTAGCAGTGTAAAAAAATAACAACAAAGCAAAGCAAAGCAAATCACTCCAAAGCCAAAATGTTAGCATTCAAGACCAAATGTCAAAACTACATTTGAGCAGGTTTCAAAATTAGACAAAAGTTACCTTGGCTGCTCTTATAGCTCTGAATGGCTGATGATCTCAAAATTTATTTATTGGCCCAACCAGCAGACCCATGATTCGCTGAAAATGTTGCTCATCCCCGAGTTTCAAGGCCGACTGTTTCTGGGAAATGCAGAGACTTTATTTGGCTTTAGCCAGGGCTACATCACTGCTTTCCTTGTTCTGAGCTGTTATTTTTGGTTCATCTGTGGATTTACACTGTCACTCAAAGCAGACAGCTGGGTGACATTTACTGTGAATATTGACCATGGACATTCAGTAAAATGTTTAAACCATGATGCACCAAATCTCACCTCTAACTCATATGTTCTCACAAAATGTGAGCGTTGGAGAGCAGTCGCATACATCAGTACAACAAACCTTAGTCCCCAGGCTCTCTCAGATGACAAGAAATAAAAAGTCTACGCAGAAACCACATGGCAACAAACTTACGCAAATTCACTAATTAAGGCTTGGGAATTCAAAGACATTCACTTGAACTCTAACAAATTTTCTGGCTCTTTTTTTTTTGGTCTGAAGAAGCTGCAATTCTTTGTCTTTCAGAAAATGTCTTGGGGCATGTCTGAGAGCAAAATACTGTCTATTAAAGAACAAGCAGTATCCTTTTTGCATTGGAGACCACTGAAATAATTACTAGGATAAATTATACCATCTTCTTTATGTTTTCTTTGGACTATTCAGAAGGAAATTGTTACTGCAGAGGAGTTGTAAGAACCACAAGATACTAATGAACAGATTCAGCCATCAGTATTTGCCTTAATTGATTCTTCCCTCTTACAGTGAATGAATGGGTTAACTTTATAACTGCTGTAAATTAGAATAGCTCTGCTGGTTTCAGTTAAAAATTATAGGTGCATAACAATTGCAAATATGTCCCAGAGAGGAAACTTGAGAAGTAAAATATTGCAGAAAACAGATAAGAAAGCAAAAGGGTCTTATTATGTTAATGACTTAGGATCAGAGTTTTTCAATATAAATATTTGAAATAAACAGGAAATAGGTTTAAAATGTGCCTTGTGTTTCCTAAATTTATTCTACAATAGTAAGAATACTGGTATAGCTGAAATCTCACACTTCCCATCACCTTTTACAAACTATGATACTTTAGAAGAGAAAGGAAGAGCAGAATTGCCATAATTGAGTGTTTGGTACTCAGCAGAGAAGGAACAGTGGAAGGACTCCCAAACTGCTTACAAATCCTCCCAATGAAAAACAGCAAGAACACATCATCATTCAAAATCACCTGTCAACAAGCACACATCCTGCATTAAAGGTTCAAAAAGGAACCATGAAGTGACACTTAATGTTTATGTGCTCATGAGCTTAAATGAAAGCTCTACTGAGCTTAGTGAGGTTTCTAGGTAAAAGCTGTCAGCTTTTTTGTTGGATAATGTGGACTCTGGGTAAGAATTCTTCTCTACATATGAAAATACTGTACATAGAGAGAAAGAAAACTGCTACCTGCCACTTAAATTCCACAAGAATTGTGCTTCCTGAAGGTGATTTGCTGTCTTTTCATGCATTCTGAGAAACATGAGAAGGGAGGAAAAAACCCCAACAAACCCCAAACACTAACAGTGTTGAAACTGCTCCAAACCCAACACTAGTTATTGCACTTCTTCACCTGCTATCCATTAATATTTAATCTGCACATGGATAAAATGTCATCTGAGCTGTCCAGAAACATCTGGATGTTATGATACCTCACAAATCTAATAGGCACAGCTAATGAGCCCAAAGACGGGGAATGCATTATGTGGTTGCTGTTACAGCCTTCACCCAATGAATATAAATAGGCTTTCGTTGATCTTTTGTCCTACTAAAATGTAATCCAGTTTATTGAACTGGTGAATTGCATTAACCATTTTGACATTATTTCCTTATAAATCTAACATGGTGTCCTTGTTCTGTTCTTTGCCTGAACGTAACACTATCCAAAAGGAAAGGACAAAATCCCACAGCAGAGAGGGGTTCCAAACCACTGATGGATGTTGATTTAAATAGGAAATCTTTTTTAAAGCTTGAAGAGAACACCACATGTCTGCAGAAAAGGGCTGGGGAAGAGGTTGGAGGAATGCATTATAAAGGACATATTTCATACTCAGAAGGACATGCATTATAGACTTGGAGTGCAAGTAAATGAAGGTTTGTAAGTAGAACTCACGAATAGCTTAGGCGTCTGAAAGATTGCCCATTTTTACTAGTATAGTAGTTTATCATGTATTCACAAGTCTCAGTTCACAAATTGAAATCAGCATGGTTACAACAACATGAAATAAACATCAGTTTTAATTAACAGTGGTTATTTTACCATTGCATTTTAAAACACCTAAAAAATATTTTGTAATCTGGCAGTTATGTACATAGTAATAAAAATTTGACAAAGTTGGGGTTGCATATTTAATACAGTCTCTGCTGGTTTTATGCAAGGTACTGAAAAGATTGAAAATGTACAGTTGTGCCTAAGAGAAAAAACATAATATTATTCTTAATAAATCTAATTTCTTCTTAATTGTGCTCACAAAATACCCTGTTTTGTGAAATGCAGGATTAATATATGTTAATATAAACACAACATAAATGCTTCTACTACTTGGATTTATAATAGCTACAGACAATATTTAGATTATTTTTTTAAATTCACATCTTATGAGCTTGAAAAGTTATACATAAAATCTTGCTGATGCTAAACACTTAGAATATTTCAGAAGCAGATTTTTATTCCTCCTACTGTTTCTAACCTCATACCAACCTGTGACTCTCATTTTAAATACACGTATGTATTTCCAGGTGACAGTAACAAAACAGCAAAGGTAAAGGCAGGTTCCAGAACTGATGTCCAGTATCTCTGAAGCAGGTATGTACATCCCCCAAGAATCAGATTGCAAAGGCAGGAAACATCCCTGCAGCTCCTCTGAAAGAACAAGGGGACTCATCCCAAGCACTTGCACCCCGCTAAGTCCTTTCACCTATATCCTTGTTTCCATCAGTCTTCTGTATGTTTTTTTTCCCACGGACATTGCTCCTGCAGCTTTGCAGAATATTCTGGCAGCTGAATATCAAGGGTAAGGTTTCCATGATTTCCTCAGCTTAACATTTGCATTCAGACCTTGCTTATATGAGCCTCTCAAAGACTGTCGGACTGCAGTTAAGAGCAAGGTATGGAGAAAAGATATAGAGAGGAAATGGTAGACAAAAAAGAAATCCATAACCTTGACTGGGCTCATCCAAGAGACTGTTTTCAGTGATGAATGAAAAATGTTTTTCTCCCCTATGAAAGTACTGTATTTTTGTAGAAAAACTCTTTACCTTTAATGCTTTTTCTTGCCCAAGTAATTAAAAAAAAAAGAAAAAAGAAGGGACAGGAAAAGCAGAAATGACTACATATTTCTTTGGGTTTGGGGTTTCAATTTTTAGGAAAACAGTATCATTTATTTTAAAACCTATATTCTTACCAAAACACAGTTTTGGTGAAAAAGCCTCACTTGATTCTAACATTATTTGCCATTTTCTATACAAATGGCATCTGGATGGTAGAAATAATTTATTACTCTTTCACCCCTAAAAATAGAGTTTTCCAAATGTGCAGGCAGGATCTCAGAAAAATATATAGAAATTTGCTGTATTTGGTAATTTGTCATTTACGTATTAAATGTTGCGGGATATGCTAAGGACTATGAGGGGACAGTTGTGCAAGTTACTATACAGCAGCAGAACAGATCCATGCATCAGAGAGGGAACACAAACAAAGGACATAGGAGGTGAATAACCAGCAAACTGCTGCAGTAAGGAAAACAACATGACTCAGAGGAAAAGCAGAAACCACTACCTGCTTTACAGATAACTTGAGGAGAGGAATCTGTAATTAGAATACAAGCAACTATCCTCATAACATGCTTTTAACAATGGAAAAAATGACTTCTCTACTGCTTTTATGAGTCAAGCATTCTGAAATCAGTTATACTTTGGGTACTGTGTTGAATGTTTATGGCTCTGACAGCATCATGTCTGCTGCAGGGAAATAAATTGGGTTTACAAAAATTAAAAATTAGAATAACTAATAGTTAATAATTCATCAATATTCCTCAAAATATTAGAATCTTTGATCATATCTTTCTTTAAGATTACCTATGAAAAATTAAAAATAGAGAGAAAACAGTGTCTTAGATTAAATGAATACTTCACTAGTAAAAGTTTTCACAAAACTGAATAACAAGTGAGGAAAAAATGTTCAAAAAGTCACTGATGAGCTTTTTTATATGTAAAAGGGGGTCAACACATTTATTCTAGACCTGCAGCTTTTAACTTTGCATAAATAATATAAAGAGAAGATTAAATATTTTCAAGTATTTTCCCCAAAATTTTGTGTGGGATGTTACTAATTCTAAGGAATTTTATTAAAAAAAGGAAGATATTAGAGAGTTTCTATGCCCATTATTCTAACAATTTACTAGGTAGCTATAGGAAATAACTTTACACCAGTGTTTAATACTGAACAATTTCATAGGACTGGCACATATTTTACCCTCTGAAAATGCAGTAATGACAAACATGTCGCTGCTAAAGATGGCTTTGGAGTCAGCAAAAGAGGCCTTCCTCTGTCAATATCCTTGCCAGATTCATATAGTCCCCAGATAAAGTTCACATCTCAATAGTGGCTACCATGAATCAAAAGAAAGAATGAGATATTATTTTCACATTTCAATATGTATTGCAAAAATTGGTAATGAGAGATGAGAGAGCCAACATGTAAAAGTCCAGTTCTGTGCTGCCTTTATTGGATGACCATTTCCCCTTTTTGGAACTGTAATTCATAACCAAAGGAGGCTTTTTCAGCTGACAGAGAAATTCAAGTGAGGGAAAAGTTGTTCTCTTTCTTTATTTCACAGCACAGCAGAAGCTCAAATAAGTGGGATGTGATAGGAGAATCAGGCCTTTTGGTTGCAAGTTATGTTTTTTTTAAGAACCAACCTCCACAAATATTATTAAGAATAAGACTATTAAACTACTGCAGAGCAATGCTTTTTAAAACCTCTCTAAAATAATAGCTTGCATTTATATTTATGAGGGTTTTTTTTTTCTTTTTTCTCCTTTTTGGAATGATCTGTACAATATTGCAAATAGTACATAGTTATTTTTCTCTGTAGCTTTTTGCTAGTTGAAAATTAACTTTGGGGTATCTCAAAGATGCAATGTCATCTTCAGATGTTTAAATTACAGTAATTACAACACCTTCTCATTGCTTGTTACTTTTGGCATTTTTTTCTCCCTTTATTTCTGTGTTGTTTACTTGACACAGAATTTGCTCATAACACTAAAAAATACACCTCAAACAGGATAATATACATCACTTTTTCAGCCTTTCCCTGCTTGCCAATTACCACTTTGGATGCAACGTTCTTGTTAATTTTTGTGCCGCAACATATGGATAATTTCCTTCCATTTCCACTGCCTTTTCTAGTGTAATAACTACTGATAGTTCTGCCAGATAGTGATGCCACTTGTCCTTTGAAATGCAAGAATTGTCTTTGCATGTCTAATGTAATATTGTTGTTCTCTTCAGCATAGCTGATCAGATCTTTGATTAAATTTTAAACATACTAATTCTGTCACATTATATCAAGGGTTAACTATATCTTACAAAAAGTTATGCAGTTTCTAATTACAGCCAGCTTTCAGTTTTGGGTGGCTCTTTCTCATAGATATATATGCAATTCCCACTATAGTTGTACCAAATCAAACCTCCCCTTCCAAATCAATCAAATGTTGCAGGATACCCCACAATACCCTGGAATCCAGAATAGCCCTGATGTGTTATTCCCTCTGACCACTATACTGGAGGCAAAGGTCAAGGTTGCTGCTGGAAGGAGCTTGGGTAGACAGGTTTTAACAAGGAGGTGTGAACCACAGAGTGACTCTTGAGACCATGTCAAGCTGCAGATGAAACACAACTGGACTAAACCAGTGCACAATTTTATATGATCCCAGGTAACAGTGGTTGAACCCAGAAGGAGGATGCACTGAACAACATGTTGACTGGACAACCAAACACAGACCCCAGCCACAAGTCCATTGCTGGCTGCAGATGTCTGTCTGCATAGACTTTGTAAGCAGCAGGGTTTTTTACAGCTGCTCCTGAGGAAAAAAATCTATACGCTGCAACTACTGATGGGAGTCTTCAAGGGAAAACCTCTGGACAACTGCCCCAGCATAACTGGATGGTCACAGGGAAGGACCATATTGCACATAAAAAGGGGTCTGCTGCTTGGAAGAGCATACACTGCTGTTAGAGACAAGTTTTGTCATTGGTAGCAGTTAAACCCAGTCATCCTGATGACAATTGTGTATAACAATAGATATACAGGGTCTGGTTCTCTTGTTTGGCCTATTTGACTGTGGGTCATATGGGTGGTAGAGACTGCATTGCACCCCCAGCAGACCCAAAAGTTGCCTTCAGCAGGAAGTGAGCTGGGTCACTGATTTTGTCCCCATGCAGCCCATGGCAGCACAGGGCAGTGAAATGTATGTTGCAGAAAAAACCAAAAACACCAGGTCAAAGGGGCTAGGGGTAACCTCTTCAGTGGAACAAAAATTTGTAAACATGTCTACCACCACAAGCACTACTTCATGTACCTGGGAGACAGGCATGTTCACAGTGCTATTTATTGAAATAATTTGCCATGGCTGCTTGGGAGTTGGTAAGAACTCTGCATCGGTCTCTTGGCTTGGACAAAGGCACAGCAAGCCAGAGCATAGTTCATGATGTTTGCATAGGCCAAAGGCCACCAGGAGGTTGGTATTACTCAATGAGGAGCAACCACTGTGCACCACTGTTGAAACATCACAACAATGCTGAAGGATCTACATCCCCAGCTGAAGGACCTGTGTCCTCAGCAGGGACGTAGAGCTGATCATCACCACATGGATGTACTTCTCCTGCACATCCTGCAAAGTATCCCCTCCCGAAAACTGTGTGACCAAGGGATCAATGGCCATCTCAAGACACAAAGAATTTATAAAGGCATTGACAGATACAGCCACAACAAAACTTTGTAGAGGGAGAAAATTACAAGGGTATTGATCCACATTTAGGACAGGCTCAAAGTGAGAGAAAATTATATGAGATTCAAAGGCTCTAGCAGGCAATATCTGCAAGGGGTTGACAAGAAATAGCTGGACAAGGTTGAGCTCTCCTCTGAGCCAGTTTTCTTAGTTTTCCTGAAAACCCACCAAAGGCATTTGTAGACATAAAATTTAATGTTTATAAACATTGTCCCCTTTGCTCAGAAAGTCCATAACATTGAAAGGAATATCCCCCACCCCAAGCCTCCAAACTCCACTCTCCACAATATTCTCCAAAAAACCATGGATAAGAAGCATATAAACAAAGTAAAGGAAAAAGAGCTGCGGCAAAACTAGGAGGGCATCTGCAGAGATACCTTGGAAGATGTAACTGAAAATAAATTTCTATGGAAATGGGCCAAAACATCTTCCTGTGTGTTACAACGGCAACAGCAATTTTCCCCAGGAAGAGAGCTTAGCTAAGGTGATTCTTGGGGAGGGTACTCTATAAATATGAACCTTAAAATGGACTCCTTTCAGAGACATAAGTTATGCATGCCAACTGACTGTAATCCTTGCCAAAGTATTCATATTTTCTTAACAATTAATATGAAATTTGTCTGAGCAAATTATCCAGTAGTAAATATAATGTATCTTCTTTTTTTTTTTCCTACTTATGTTTCTTTTTAATTGTCTCCATGCATATGGACATGATACATCTCCTCTGGAGAGAGGAGAGGTTTTTTAAATTCTAGTCATAGTTTTTGTAACATTCATGATTTAGCCTCAATTTTCAGTGCTAAAACTTTTTTATTTTATGTTTCTTTTTTTTTTTTTTTTCTTTCCCCATTGCAATTTGTCCAGCTCTGCTTGCATGGCAGCAATTTCATGGACCAAAGCCTTCCACTGGGGGTAACAGAATATATGTAACAATTTGTATTGAGTTTCCATCATGTTGTACTAGTTGCCACATATGAATGAATCTAGGTTTGCAACACCCCTGTGAGGTAGGGACATATTGATTTTCCTTTATTTTAGATTGGGAAACAAAGACTTTAAGCAACAAAGCCTCAGTCAATCAGAAAGCCAAGTGCAGATTCCAACTTTCTCAAATTTGAATTGTGTTAGCTATTGCAAGGCTATTTCCTACCTTCAAGATAGTGTTATTTTTCAGAAAAAAATCTACAAAAGACAATAATGTTAATAACAGATGGCTCACAAAAATGTAGGACCAGATATACACATGGTAATCCTTTTAAGATTGTGTTTATAATCTAATTTTTAATATTTACCACTGGGCTCTTATTAACTGATGTTTTGTGTGGTATTAAGTAGCTCAATCTATTGTCTTTTCAAAGTAGCAATTATTTCTGAACTTTTCCCTTCCATTCTTCATTTTTCCCTTAGAAAGGAGGTTCTAGTAACCCTGAGCTACAGTTAAGAACACTGTTGAGCTCCCCACATCTCACAGAACTATCAAAGAATGAGAAATTGTTTTGAATTACCCCCTTTTTGGCAGTAAAATAGCTAGTTGTACCTGCAGTGGAACATATAACTCAAGTCAATTTTAAAGGAATTTTAATAAAATGTTTGAAAATTTGTTTAAGTCTTTGGGATCCTAAAATTCCAAAGTTGGCATATTTTTCCCCTTCATAGACCCCTTTGAGACTACTTAATGGGAATTCCTCCCAGAAACATTTTCTGGGAGGTATTACAAGATATAAGTGAAAATTCTGAAGTATTTCTGTTAACTTTACAACTCCTTGGTTTTTGTTCTCTTCTATAGCTTTCCTCCTAAGAATTAATTATGTCACATCTGAAAATCAGCAGTTGAAAAAATGACAATTCAGTAGGAGGTTTACACATGCCATTAGATCAGTTTTCTGAAATGTTGCACAGATATTGACTATATTTAAACAACTAACATTCAGACAGATCCTTGATATTCAAATATTGTATGCAGAATGCTACAAAAACAAATTGGATTTGATCTAATACAAGCCTGTGCTGAACTCGTACATGAAAATATGGTTTTATAATAAAACAGGAAAATAGAGACAAAACGGAGAACAGTTTGCATTTATCCACTGAGGAATTCATGATCCTTGTAGCACCAAGTTCAGTGCTTTGACTACAAGGAGTTTCACCATGGGGATCATCATGATGAGGAAAGCATGGGAAAACACAAAGCAGAAAATAAAAAACTGCGGAAAATTAGTCAAATACACACTGTTTCACAATTTTTTGAATAAGTAAACTACAGAAACATCAGCTTTCTTTTATTAGTATAGCAACAAAAGACAAGCAAAATGAAAACTGTAGAATGTTTGAAATATAGATGATTAATTAAATACACCTGTTTTGATTGAGTTTTTTCTATAATGAAATAAACCAACACTAGAAATGTATGGGCCAACCTGCCACCATCAAACTGTAACTCAAACAGGACTAGAGTTCTGGATCATGATGGTTATTTGTTGTTGTCATAACATCACAGGACTAAGTACGGACCCCTGCAGCATACAGAGCAGCTTCAGGTATGGACATACCTACCTAGCCATAGTCTGAAGCATAGGTGAAATAGTATCAATTTGGTGTGTCTTTTATTCAGAAGATAAACCCATCTAAATTACAGTTCTACAGGGTATGAGAAGTTTCTTCTAAGCTGTGAGTTAAACTGGTTTCATGGTATAAAGTAAAATAACTTATCAAAATTGCCCTGGTATTGCACAATAAGACTTCTCTACAATAAATCACACTACTACGGGTGTAGTTGCTGAGCCTGTTGGGAAATAAATGAGAAAATGGGTCATGAGCTAAGCACTTGCTATAAGCAGATACTCATTAACAAGGTAGTATTTTACACTATCCCATGTTTTATTATCATACAACACTTCTATGAAAACTATATTCAAAGAACATCATTAAGCTTGCAAAACCAATCCCCCCAAAGAAGCAAAACACCAGAATTAAATCTGCTTTTGCAGCATTGGTATAACCTCATCCTCACTGCCTCTGCTTATTTTCTTTTTCAGCTGCATGATCATAATCGTGTTTTGGTCTCCACCATAACTGTCCCCTATTCAGGGCATCTAAGGTTTAATACTTGGCTCTTAGCTCAGTGTTTTCTTTTGTTCTGTAATAGCACACAGGATTTTTTTTTATTACAGTGCCTGACCCATGCCCATTCCTGCATCAGAATTCTTCATTTCTTTCTGTCTGGGTTATGGTGCTCACCAATATGCTATCTGCAGTCACTGACACCAGTTTGCGTGACTGTCAGCTGTTGACGGGAGTGATCAGAGCTGGCTCAGGCTCCCTCTGATCTTAGACCAAATTATCTGGCTCATAATGCTGTCGCACAACCCTCGCTTTAGGGATCAATAGCAATTCTTGAGAGGCAATGCCAAGCACTCTAATTTCCTGTCAACAGTGGCATCATCTCCCTTTTTTCTGCCTCCTTGCTTATCAGCAACAGTTGACATTAGCAGATATCTTGCCTCCTTCAGTGAAGTAGGAAAAGGCAACCCTAAGGTTTCAGGGAGAAGTGGAGCCCATGCTACCAGCTCACAGAACAGCAGTGTTAACTGTCCCACTCTCCTTCCCCTTTCCTAGGAGAAATACTGCCTTATCTCATGGGAGCACTCTCCCATGCTCTCCAAATAGCATATCGCTCCTCCTCTGCTTGAGGTCTATCTTTCACTTCCTCTGAGTCTTTGGGTCTTCTCCATTCAAAACAGCAAAGTTGGCTGTGAGTGTTTACATGCTTCACAGGAACAGTATCCCTTCATTTCTGTGTTGAAGGGGACTTGATGGGTCACAGAGTACCTTAGAAGGCCTTGACCTGGAAGGAGACACTGCCACACTCCGTGCCAGATCCCCAGGAATTCTTTGCCAGCTATGGGCAAAGTAGTCGGACTATTCTTTTGCTATCATTTTATTGCCTCCATCATTCTGCTCCAGGTAAGAACTATTTACTTCTGCCTCTATGCTTGTGAACCAAAAGGTGCTGGGAGAGATGGCATGGAATATAAGACACATGGAAATAGTGGCTACCTGTGCAAACCTGCTGTGTGGTATAAAATGGATGATACCACTCCTGTTCCTTATTTCGGAAACTGTAGTGTCTTCCCCCTTAATGAATTGGAATTAAGGATTGTGGAGGGATAAACCTGTTTCACCTTGGCCCAAAGAAACAGATTGACAGTGAGAAAACCTAATAGATTCAAGTTTCACTAAACTCCGGTGCAACTGCAGAGTTTTAAAAAAGATAAAAGGAAGAAAAAGGTTTCTGTATGTCTTTTTATAAAGTATATACGTATTTCAGGTGTTAGATTGGAATTGACAGTCTCACAGGGTAAGAGTTTGTCACCTAGATTCTCTTCAGAAATGTGTATGGGTGAATGATGTGAAATGCACTCGGTGAGAGGATTTGAAGACTTCTCCTCTCCATTTGGGACTAATCTTTCAGTCTGCAAAAATAGTTTTCTAAAATGAAAATGGATAAGTTTTCAGATTTAAAGCTATTTATAAAAAAGCTTTTTAAATTCTGTGGGTTCACAGAGTTCTGAAGACAGCTGGCAGTGCTGTAAGTTTTGAGGAGATGTCTGAGTCACTTCAAAATATGTTGTTGTGCATCTGCATTAAATACCTTAAAACATTGACTGCTGCATAAAAAAACCTCCACATATTTATTTTTTTTCCCCTTGCTTAATTTCTTTTAACAGAAAGTCTTGCATTTTGGAGCTATCACCATGTGATATGTAAAGCATTAATGTATTCCACTGTCTACCCCTCAGATTATATAATTATCCCTGTTATATTTACACAGTACTGGGCTTTGGTGCAAGATGTACAAAACATAAAACTAAAACCATCTTTCTAGTCAAATAAAAAGCTACGCTTGCAGTAGTCTTTAGCACTATCAAGTGGCAGTAGATAATTTGCTGCCAGTCTGCCTTATCTTCAGTGGGACAAATTATGGATCACAGTTTGTCCTTTAGTATTTGCATCCATTTAAAATGTTCATCTGACAGAGAGATAGCACAACTTATTTGAGAGTGAAACACATTTCTGAATGGGCTTTTAACTCACAATGCATTTGACTGTAAACAAAATTAAGTAGCCATTACCCATGGGGGGATAACTTCTAGATACACACGCTCATGCTGGGTAAATGACATTCGTTTCCTACAAGAGTATGCAGCTTGTGGATTTCTTAAATTTTTAGATTCTCAGTCTGGAAAGCACCAATTTATCATCTAGTCAGATACTTTGTTGCTAGCCCTGGAATTTCATCTAGTTACCCCAGTGCTGAGCTCAATAAATTGGATTTATGCTGCATTGCAAAGAGAGTTTCTACAGCTGTACCCATTCTTGACTCTCTCAGAGAAGAAACTGTTCTTTCCCATGTCCTGAGTTTCATCATCTCCACTGCTTAAAGCATACGCATTTCTAAATTCTTAACTATGTTTCTACAAAGTATTGCTCCCTTTTTTCCCCCAAGGTAGGTGTAATTAATTCTGATGTTTTTTTTTTTTTTTATACAGGTTGCTAAATTCTAATCTTACTCTAGTCAATAGGACTTATGAATCCTAAATTGAGTTCATAGTCCTATTCAATGCAGGTATTAATAAGAATTTTGCCAGAAAATTATCTTACTAACTATTGAAAAATATATTTAATTTTATTTGTGAATATCTGAATGAGTTCAGAGTGCAACATCAGGCACATGAAAATAAATTAGATATTCCCAAAACAAAAAAAACCCTTTTGAATTCTAAACTCTCTTCTTTCCTGAGCATCAAAATTTGCTGAAATTAAGAATGCATCTTGAACTGTAATTGAGGCACTGTTATAAATGTTTAGTCCACACATTTCTTCTCTCTTTCCTCTTTCATAAAGATCAGATCCTGAGATGTGCAAGACCCATTGGCAGTAGTTCATCCTCTGTCGTGGGCATTTGTGATGGATCCAAAACTTGATATTTTAAACGAAGAGTATATTTCACTTCTTCTCTTTGGGAAAAGAAAAAAAAACCAAACCAACAACCAAACAAATAGAAAAGCAGATACAGAAGTAATTTGTTGAACTTAATTTTATGCCATACATTTGGGGAAAATGTGTTCTTCTGAAATAACCCCTGCAGCTATGCAGTCAACAGGGAGTTTTCTTGTTATAACACATGTGGTTTAGCACTTTTTCAGCTACTCCAGATATCCAAATGCAAAATCCAGCATTCAGAGACATCATGTGGAGTTTTGACATTCCCAGGGCACCCAGGGTCCGAAAGCTGGTGAATGGATTATAATAAGACATAAATATAGTATTTCTAACCCTGACAGATATAAACTAGTGCCAATAATATTTCTTATTCCATATAAGAGAAAACAATATGCACACTGATCCACCAAAGAGACTAAAACTTGGCAAATAACAGCAGCATTTCTTCGGAGTTATTGAAAAGCTTTTATTTTCACTTTCACTAAGAAAAGAGGAAAATTAAATTTTCACAACATATTCAACTTAAGGAAAGTTTTAACATCTTCTGAAATTTCAGACTGCTCAGTTGAGCAGAATAGGGATAGCTGTCACTGTTTCAGAATTTGAACACCATGTAGGGAAGTACATAACAGTAATGAAATGGCTTTTATAAAACACAGGAGTGGGTTCCAGCTCCCTATGGCCTGAGCCATCCCTCTTTGTGAGTGGAAAGGCATGCTATACAATGGCTCTTCAAAACCAACATTTCATACAGGAGGTCACATACTGCAAACAAAGAGCTGTGATATGGAAGACCTATCAACACAAAATGCTACAATCTTTACAAAATATTATAGGACACTACTGGATTACTCACATTTTGGTTGCCTTAGCAGTAACAGCAGGACTATTTTTTTCTTCTTTTATTTTTTTTTTTTTTTTGGTGAGGGGGAACCCCCAAAACATTTTAATCTGGGTTTTTATCTTCTGGAACCAAATGGGGGCGAAGAAGCACCTAACTAGACAGTCTCTTTGTAATGATACAATCACCACAGCAATTTTGGAGTGATAGCCTATAAAGAAGGACAAGAAAGCCAGCTGTGAGCTGGAAAGCTGTTAAAATATGTGGGCAGATGTATGGTATCCTTTACCATTTAGTGATTAAACAGGCACCCTTTCTGGCTGCATTTATGAGGTTTGGAAGCACGGCATCATGAAAATTGTTCTCACTTGATAGAGAGCCAGAGGTAGCCTGGGTGTGTTAACAGAGGTGTTCAAAAGCACCATTTACCCCTGTCACTGCTGTGATGAGGAACCTTTTTTGAGAATACTGTAGTAGCTATTTTTGTGCAAAGCTGGAACCAGTTACCTTATTAATAGCCATGATAACTGTTAGTGAATTCATTCAAAGCTTAACGGAGGATCTTTCTATCATTCCAGCTGCTATAGACAAAAGAAGTATTACAGACTGAGATCTATTTTACAGTCTTCTATGCATCCAACTCTTTTAGCAAGCTTACTCTTATGTCCACAGAAATAAGTGAAATAATAATAAAAAACAAACAAGCCTAGGTTCTTTTGCAAAACATGAATGTTCCAAGAAAGACAAGTCATAATTAGCACTCAGTACCATCAGTGTATAGGAAATAGGTGGAGATTTATATTAAGTGGTGAGATAAACGGTGCAAACTGAGCCATGTGCCAAACACAAAGCCATTTAGACTTTACGGATTCTGTACGAGCACGTCTGACTCATCACTGAATTTGGGTCATTCTTTATGCAAAGCTTCCTTTGGTGCAGAATTTCTCCAGTTCTAAACCTTCAGTATGCCATATATCTAACTTCTAATAATTATTGAAAATATTTTTACTGATATTGTTATTTCACTGGTTCTGATTCCCAACTGGCTCCATTTTAGGTCCTGACTACATTGTGTTAACCAATGTATGAATACAGAGGAAAAAAAAACAGACTACTCTGCAGAGAAGTGCCTTCAACTTAATTTATAACAGGATACAGTAAAGTGACTGTTGCAAATACCAGAGGGTGAAGGGGCTGTAGGAAGCAGTAATAAAACCCTGCATTTATACCGGTCACCAGTCTGCTCTTCTTCATGCTTCTGCATAAGCTGAATGTGTTTAAAATTATAAATATATGTCCACTATTTTCAATGGCTTACCTACCTATTGTCAAAGGTTTTACAGCAAGGAATACAGAGTAAGACACACATAATGCTGAGAATTTCATGCCTGATACACCCATCTGTTTAATTTAATTTTCTCCTTTTGTACTTAACAGTGCTTTCATGATAAGAAGTGCTATTTATGATCATCCATTTTGAAATATATATATGGAATGAAAACAAATTCAAAACAAAAATACTTTAAAAGAATGATTTCTGGAAAAAAAAAAAAAACCAAACCTGAAATATTCTGTTGTTTTTATCTGGGATGCCCTTGATACAATTGATCACAAACAAGGCAACCAAAAAATTCATTCCAGGGTTGGCTATCTTTAATTTTTTAGCTTTCCAGATGACAGATCTCTCTTGTCTTACTTTCTCTGTACAAATAATCTGTTGTGAATTAAAAAATATATATAAAAAAAAAGAATTTTACTGATTGCATTTACCAAGCATTAAAGTCTATTGGTGCCGTGCAGAAAAGAAATCAATGAATCTATCACATAACATTACTTCAATATTATTTCTAATGATTACACCATTCTAGCATCCATAGCGTGATAGGTGTTTCCATATTGGGACAGGAAGAGCCACAAACAAAAATGTGACCAAAAATTTGATACACTGGCAGGATATTGAGAATGAAGGTTAGAAGAGATCATCTAGCCTCTTTGGAGCTTCTTGTCATTCCCTTGTTTTTCACACCCTTGAACAAATAAATAACCCTTAGCTGTAATCAATTGTTATCTCTGAGTTCCTGCCTTAATCTCATCCACAAACCAAACTTTATGAATTAGAGAACATACTGAGACCTACAGATTGCAAAATTCAATAATTCTACAGCCTTCTGTAGAATTCAATAATTCTATGATGAAAATGGAAAGTAATATTGCCTGGTGAAGATGTTTCCTCTTTGGAAAAATGTGTTTAGGGAGTCACATCAATGGTATGTTCCCAAACTGGAGGAAATAGGGAGTTACATGTTCTGGGCTGGTACTTTTATCAATGACCTTGGACAGTGGAGTAGAGAACACAGCTTTTTGAACTTGCAAATCATTCCATGCTGGGAAGTACAAACACTTTGAATGACAGAATTAGAATTCAAAATAATTTTGACAAATTGGACAAGTGGTTTTGGAAAATGGATGCAATTCAGTAAAGATAAATGTGAAGTTTTATTTATAATCACCTGCACGAACACAGAACGGAGAGCATCTCTCTAGGAGCTTGGAGGTGTAGTGGATGACAGATTGAACACATCTAAAACATCATGCTTTTGAAAAAAACCCACCAAATCCAACCAATGAATATCACACTGGTACGGACAATTATCCATACTTTAAGACATGGAATCTTTCTCTTATTTGGATCTGGTAAAGATGCAGTGGAAGAACTTTGCAGTGCAAGATACAGTTGAAGAAAACCAACAAAACCAAGAATGATCAGAGACCTAAATAATATGATTTCTGAAGAAAAGCTAAAGGAGATGAGTTGTCTAATTTAGAGTAGAGAAGTCATGACAGTCCATTAAATATATGGAAGTTTAGTTTCAAAGATTATGATGATAAACTGTCTTGTCATGTTCACTTTAGCTAGAATAAGAAGCAATAGGAAATGCATTATAGCAGGCAAAGTAGTTAAATAGTAAAATGCTGCCTGGAGAAGTTTATGGTGTGGGATTTTTTTTGTTGTTTGTGGTGGTAGTATGAGTTTTTTTCTTCTTGAAAGATAGCTAGAACAAGTCAGGTGACTTTCTAAGGTCTAGCAAGATGTAGACTGCTCTGGTCTTTCTGCAGGGTATGCGATGTATTCACCTCTTTCCCAATCCTATTTTTTATTATTCTATCTCCATCTAAACATCAGTCCTATATTTCTGTATCATGGTTGGTTGTAAAATGTATTCATAGAGATTGTGCCATTTCCCAGATGTTGAAATGAAGATGGCCTATTGGAGCCAGAAATGCAGAAGCACAGCACAGCTTTGTCTTCTATCCCAGTCATATCTGGAGACCAACGGGAAAATGCAAAGAGCAAAACTGTGCAGAAAAGTGTGTCAAATGTACAAATGGATTCAATGCCTCTAGGAAGAAATCCTGATTAGACCTGGGGCTTGATCCTGGCTTATTGAGTGATACTCAGTACCTCTTTTCCCCAAAATTTCAGGGGAAATCACACTACTGGAGGGGAAAAAAAAAAAAAAAAAAAAGCTAAAGTTGATGGGGAGAACTTCACCCTTTAGCAATCTGGGCAATGTCTTCACTTTTGTCACTGATTCTGGTAAATGGTAATGCCTGGGATTTTTATACTCATTGCTTAATTTCTTTCTGACCAAAGATTTTCTAAAGAAAAACATTGGTAGTTCAGGTATGTAAATAAATACATACATAATACATAATACATACATACATAAATAAATCACATATTATACATGTATTTTTAATTCAAAATAGTAGAAAATATGATTTGTCTTTTTTTGTTTGTTTTAACTTGCACTAATCCTGTTCTCACACTTTGCATTTCTCTAGGCTCTCTCTTGTCTACCTTTCCTTATATTTTGGTTCAATGATTTATCTTGTGTTTAATTAACCTTATTCTAATCTCTCTTTCTACTGAAGCCCCAAATGACCAGAGGCCCACTCCTGTTCTTATTTAAGTACACGGCAGCAGTCATATTGACTTCAGTGGTGCAGAATCAAATCTCTTATGGCTCTAGAGCACAGGAATTACATTTTGATCCATTTTGTACTAATAATACATTAATTTTCTTTAGCAAATTTAAAGTTAAACTAACACACATGGATAGACACATGGATAGTGGTAAAATGTCATATGAGACCGAGTTCTTATATGTGACAACTGAGTTGGGTAATAAACATGGTTAAAAATAAGTGCATTGGTTGCACTGTAGCTATAAGACTAAAAGGATGCGCAAAATTGGTGACTACTTCTGTAGCAGAAACACTAAATATATATTCCAACTTCATTTCATTAACCAATCTGAAAAAAAAATTCACATTTTTTTTGTTCTGTCCATAAACTGAGAAAAGAAAGCTAAAAGTCTGGAGGACAAGACAGGTAATATGTATCTACATTGCTCATCATGCAACCAACTTTTTATTACCTTATTTTTTCCCTAGGTTTTCTAAGAGACAAAGCATTCTAGTCTATTTGTAAAACTACAGTTTGAACAGCCGCATTTAGCAGTGAAATTGTATGAGGATATTTGAAAGCACAAACCAGAGACAGATTCAAACAAGTTTGATTGTCATGAATAACTGAGGCCCTGCATTCAAAGCTGGCCCTGCTGGGATTGACACTTATGTTATTTACTGAGATAGCAGGGGTTATGGCTCTGTGTGTGATCAATATGCATCCCAGATATGAAAGTCTGGAAGGTAATTGTCCATGCTGAAGTTAGTCACCATGGACTCTTATGAGCATTAGATCCTTATTTCTTTTGTAAGCATATAATGCTAAGAAAGATGCAAAAGATAGGTCGGAGGTTCTTCTGGAGCTATTTATCTTCCTTGACTATGAAGTAACTTTTTTTTTTATCTAAATGAGATAAGGCAATACTGAGAGATCAGGTGCCTGCAAACTAACTCCATCTCTCGTCGCTTTGCCTGCTCAGGCCAAGACAAGGCGACTGCGTATGGCTATGCCACCTTCTGCTGTACTCCTGCCCTCCTGCCCTTCCTTCCTCTGCGCTTCCTTCCTCTGGCATCTCTGCGCCTGCCCACACCAATCAGGTATCACACATTTTTATATCCAGCATAAGACATATATTTTTGTGCCAGCCTTCTGCTCTTTCACTGTGGAGAATGCCTCCCATGCAATATTTTGGTGTCTTTCCTGCTCTGCGACCAGCAGTGCCAGTAGCAAACACAGGTGTTTTTGGGGCTGCAGAGCAGTAAAGAGGTTGCAGAACTTCACAGCTTTGGGGAGCACACCCTTGATGGAGACTGGCACTTGGAGAGATTTCCACTGATAGGCACATTTGCACCCAGTGGGCTTTGTTCTGCAATTTCTGTGCCCATAGAGGATGCATCGTCAAAGGCATGGCTGGCCTGACATGCATGTTCACATGACTTGAGCTTCAGGTCAGGTTCAGCTTAGAGGTCTTCAGGCCTTCCAGCAACTGCTGCTGAATAGACATTTTAAAGATAAGACCATATTTTGTTGGCTGCATTAAATACTGAAAACATAAAGCCATATCATATTGTAGAGCAAAGCCGTTTTACAAGAACATACTTTAAAAAAATCAACAGCTAGATAATTGGGATGGGACAGAGGCAAGCTACCATGTGGCTCCAAGAAAACCCACAGCAACAAAAACCCCAGATTTTCTTCAGAAAGTAAATTTTTCGGTGTCACAGATTGTCTATGTGTTGAACACTACCAGTAAATCTATTTCAGACTTGGTTTTCTGACACAACAAATCACATTTGTCCCTTTTACCCTCAGCTCTTTCTCTCCTTTTCTTGGGCAGGAACCATACGGCAGATAATATTAATCTGACCTTCCTCTTGTCCCAGTACTTAAAGTTTTTTCTTTCCTTTTGTTATCACTTTTCATCTACAACCACAATAAATGTCATGAGCTGACGAGCAGTAAAACAACTTGTTCTCTTCCAGCTCTTGTGTATGTCAACCAACTGGAGAAAAGACATCTTACAGTAAGATATTTTACAGACAGATATTTTTATACAATGTTTGGTGAAACAATGAGTGATGCTGTTGTTCTTATTATCTCTTTCCAGAGTGAAACCAAAGACCAAGTGAGGAACATGCTTTTGAAGTGCAGAAATGAAGCAGTGCTGTCTCAGCATAGTCCAGCAAGTCACATCCATCCTACCCCTTTTGGACAGGTGTTCTGGACCTGTCAGCCACTCACATTTCCTTAAAAGCTTAATCTCTTTATATTTAATGTTCCTCCCATTTCAAAGACTAGTTTTAAAATAGCCTTTTATTTAAATAAGATGATTTTTTAAATGTCATCTTGTATTTTATTTTCACAAGACAGAACAGCTTGTCCCTCTCATCTCCCCCTCCTTAAGACAAAACAAGCTTTATTTTTTACTGGTATTATTTAAATAGAGGTTTTTTTAAAGGTAAGGGCTGAAATTGTTTTTCCATCATAAGCACTTTTAATCTAACAGTACATATAACAGTTTATATAGAGTTAATAAATTATGAATAGCTCTTTCAATCTTTAATCAGTTGTTAAAAACCCCAGGAGGCTCTGGGGTTATATCTCCAGTTTATAACCTTGAAGTGGTGGGCTTATAGCCTACAGCAAGTATTGTTCATACCTGTAACTATTAATTACTTATTAACCCTTCGTTAAGACCATGCAGTTATTATGAAGTGCAACTTGATTTTATTCTGCAACACCCTCTACTTATGGAGGTCCTGGGCAGGTCAAGTACCACAGGTTGCCTCTTGGCACCAAGTAACCCACATTTTTTCTATTGCCTGCAGCAACCTTAGGATTTTTGCCACAAAGTTTTTCCTCTAAGTGAGAATTTTGTGTATGATGATTGGGAAGTGGAAGGGCTCAGAGACAGAGCAGGGAACAGAAGCAATTGAAATCTTTGGTTACAGGCTTTACTGACAGCCTATTGACATTTCTAAAATATTACCCCAGTATAACTTCCTTTCCCACTTTCTACCCATCACTTGATTCAGGGGCACTAAAAATAAAATAGAAAGTTACACAAAGGGTATGCTGAGTCCTTCTCATACAATGTTTATGAATTTGTCAGGCTGTAAAACCAACTGATTGAAGGAATGGTAAACTCCTCAGGGCACAACATCAGTGCAGCCACTGGAAAGGCTTCCTGGAATAAGCCTTCACACCCACACCTCCCCTTACACTTTACCAAATCAGTGGTGTCAGATGATAGGATATTTTAAACAGAATAGGCAAACCTTTCAAACATAAGAAAAATGAAGATCAGAAACAAACCAGAAAGCAAACTTCCTCTACAATTTGGGCTGACAAGGTAGGCTCAGATGTAGCTGGGGATAGTAAACCACTTGCACGATATGGTACAACAGTTTCTATATGTTTTTTGTTCTCTGTTTATGAATGCATAAACTAATATACTAAATTGCTCTACAATGGACAGGCTGATGTGGAGCAGATCTTCCTAAGATTAAAAATAGACTTTTTTTTTTTTTTAATTCTGATTATCAATTTTCCTCCATCTCCATCAAATCCTCCGAGGTTCCACTTTCCTATGTAAACTGTGTCTTGGAAATTATTGTATCAGAGTCCTCATTATATAAGAGTTGAGTGAGGAGGACTGAATGAGTAGCTAAGAAGCCAGAATATAAGGGAAAGAGCAAGGGTCAAATAGATTGAACAACTTGAAACTTGTCAGTCCATCACTGTAAAGTTGAAAAAAGTGAAGGTCAGACTTCCTGACTTAAAGATGCTGTCCAAAACCTATGTATATGGAGATGTGAAAGATATGAAAGTGGGGTTGTTTTGAAGAAGAGATTATTTTTCCATTTTTATACCCATAAACCAAAGACTTTGATTTGTCTTAAGGTAGCTACCTTAACTTTGAAGGTGTAATTTGAGAAAGGGAACTTTGTCTGCCAAATTACCTTTCTGCAACATACCCAAGCAACACACACATTTCTGTAGCATGCAAAGCATAGAATAACTGGAGGGCAAACTTGGCCAATCTTAGAAGTCCACAAATCCAGCATTCTGTCACCACAAGATCTGCAACTGCAATAGCTCAATCACCTGTAAATTTCTGTGCTCATCTCCATAATCAGGAGCTGAGAGGAACTCCCCTCCTGAACTCAGGGAATTTGAAAGCATGTGGGGTCCTGCAGCTGACTCTACTCACAACCTAATGCCCCCAGCCAGTGGATGAAACTTGACTACCATTGTAACTGAGCTTTTTCCATCCACGATTCCAGAGAAAGACAGACAACCTGAAGGTATTGCAGGAAATGAAGTGTGACTCCAGGTCTTTGTTTTTAATTTTCTGCTATCTCTTTTTTGTATATTTACAACAAATGTGGAATATAAATAACAGAACTAGCAAAATCATATTGATAAATTAATTCAGTAGTTCACGATGAAATTACTAAAGTGCTGCAATTAATTTGTTAAACATGTCAGAAAATATTGTCATGTTTAAACAGTTTTAATTTGAGCACAAAATATTCAGGGATGTAGCAAGTTCCCAAATTGACATAAACTGAGAAACAGATTAGTATATCAATGAATACATGAATTCTAATATGACTTAAATTTAAATGTAAACGAGCTAAAAGCTATTAATAAGGTATCCAGGCACACTAGAAAGGAAAACTGTGCCAAAGAGGTCTTGATCAAGCAGCATTCTATCCAATTTTTAGTCCAGCACTTTAATTACAGAAGGCTAAAGAAAACAGAACTACTACTTTCTGGAAATTAGACTATAGTCGATGAGATAATGTCATGTGGAAAGGTCACCATGACTCAATTCCTATATATTCTGGTAGTATAACATTTTGTTTGAGAACATAGACACAGCTCCATTATCCTCAGTTCATGTCTCATGTTAATATCTAATGTCACCTAGCTGACATCTGACTCAACTTTGATTTCATAATCTTCATTTCTATCAGCAATTGTGTTCAAAAGACTACCAGAATTCTCAGTGATTCCTTGGCCAAAACTTTTGTTCATGATCCAAGTGCATTTCAGCCTCATTGTTGTAGTTCTCAATTTGTCAAATTCTAGCTACCCAGAAGAAGACCTAAACCCTACATGTCATTACCCAAACCCTACATAAAAATAAGAGTGTCTCTCCTCCAACTTCATTAATTTCTTGTATGCCT
Organism: Scolopax mira; assembly: GCA_004320125.1. NCBI lineage: Eukaryota > Metazoa > Chordata > Aves > Charadriiformes > Scolopacidae > Scolopax > Scolopax mira. The sequence goes on along the minus strand of BJBW01000303.1, from coordinate 38,770 downwards.
TTGGATTAATTTTCATGTTACATCTATTATTGTGAGATATGAAGTCTGTGAACCTCAATCTGCTTCAGCAGAACCATCTGTGAAAAACCCCTCTCTAGCCAGCTGCCTCCTTATTGCTCTTCCATGGTTGTCTGGGAGCTTTGCTGCTGGTGCTTTGCATAACAGGCAGTTCCCTGCGCCTGCAGGCTTGAACTATGGAGTGCTTGCTCCAGGTTCTTCCCCTTAACTTTACTTCCTGATTACTGGAAAAAAAAAATGTTACTTTAGTGCCACTGTGTGCATGACGGGTCAGACAGAACTTCCATCAGTGGTGGCTGAGGAGGGAGCACTCAAAACAGGTGTGGTTGTTGAAAGAGATGGATGGGTTCAAGGGCAAGGGGAAGTAGACAAGGTCCAGTCTGAAAACACACAGAAAATAATATTTTAACTGCTTTTTTTTTCACCTTTGAAATAAAAATTCTGGCTTCAGAACTTTGGCCAGAGTGAAACAGCACCTGTGTACGTTGGTACTTACTATCTCTCTATAGCACAGCATTTTAGCACAGTTCAGTGTTCTCAGATGACATAGGCATAGTATATAGCTTTAAGAAACGTACATGTAGGGATATCTCATAGTCACTTGGAGGCTACTTACTTGCTGGTAGCAGCTAAGTTTGTAATGTACTTTTAAAAAAATTTAGTTGCAAGAAATCCAGCAGAGGACCATCTGTCAAGTCTCTGAGGAACTTACATCCTCTGTAAACAGCCTCACAACTTATATCTTCTTCTCCTTTATGTTTGGAAGAATCACAGACTCTTTTCCATTTCTTTTTCCTTTCTAAATTTCAGAATCTTTTAGATTCTCCACAGTATTTCTTCCATTTCTTTCTGTGTTCTAATGTTTAAATTTGGAACATTGAGGCTAAAAATTTGCTAATTTGAGTTTTTGGTTTGTTTTCTTTATTCCCCATAGAAGAAATTTAAATGTGAATCTTTTTTGTCCCTGATTGTTGTGGTTTAACCCTGGCACGCAGCAAAGTCCCACACAGTCTGTTGTTTGCTCCTTTTCAGTGGGTTGGGAGGAGAATTATAAACAGAAAACTTGTGGGTTGAGATAAAGACAGTTTAATAGGTAAAGTAAAAGCTGTGTGCACAAGCAAAGCAAAATAAGGAATTAATTCAATACTTGCCATCATAGCCAGGTGTTCAGCCATCTCCAGGACAGCACGGGTCCCTTGCACCTAAGGGTTACTTGGGAAGGCAAATGCCATATCTCCAAATGTCCCCCTTCCTCATTTTTTAC
>BJBW01000303.1:0-37314 GCA_004320125.1 Scolopax mira | reverse complement strand
CAAAACATAGCCCTATACAAGCTACCATGAAGAAAATTTACTTCCCAGCCAAAACCAGTACACTGATAAAGCCAGCTTGGAAGTCTTATGGGTACATCTGGAAAAGCCCTTTGGCTACTGCTGAGAAGGCAGCATGCCTCATCTGTGCACGTCCCAGAAGATGATGGACTGCAAAACAAGAGCTCCTCTTTCCTGGGAGAAGTGACCCTGGAGGGATCCCTCTGCACCCTAGTCTGACACGGGAATGAGGGGGAGGACATAAAATTTTGGTAGGGAAGCAGTTTGTATGGTAAAAGATGAAAGTAAAAGCCAAGGCTCCCTCTTACTCGATTTGGACTTTAAACTTTTTTTGTTATTCCTGGTATGAGTAATGAATGCATTAAGGATAAGTTTCTGGGGAGAGAAACAGAGCTCAACTTTTTCTGAGATTGGTGGTCCTCTCATTCAATTTGGTTTTATCTGATTCAATTTGATTTGATTGATTTAATTTTGTTCCATTATGTAAAATATCTCAACATTTATCAATCAAAATTGGGCTCGCTCAGTATTACAGAATTACATTGAGTGATATAGTTTATTCGGCTATAGAAATATTGATTTCAAATTGCAGAAATCTGAGGTAAGACTACAAGAAAAGAAAAATTGTACTTGAGAAACAATGATCTGGTTGTAAATCCTAAGGACAATAGCATTGGACAACTGAATTGATGACCTGGAAAATAAGTTCAAATTAAGAAACATTAGGCTATAAGAATATTGGAGGCACAGCAACAAAAGAAAAAAAAAATTATGATGCATCATAAAAATGAGGAGGCTGGGTCATTTTGAACTCTTTCTAGATAGTGCAGCAGTGTGTTGTAATCATGAGAAACCTAATCAAGTAATGGCTTGACAGTGCTTCCAAAATGTGTGTCTGTTGGAATGAGGTATCATGTTTTTAAACTGCCACATAAATTTGAGTCTAATTTTCAGGGTTCAATACTTTTATTGAGATTGCAGTTTTTCTCTGTCAATGTCAGAGATGTATGAAAGCATTTATGATAATTAGGAGACAAATGAAAAATATATGACCCTAGAAGGGGCATTTCTCTATCCTGCCAACCTGGGAGTCTATGATGGCAGGCTAATGCATGCTAAATTCTTCTATGTCACATACAAATGCCATTGCATTTCTGGGGAAGGTACAGTGTAGGAAACTGAATGGAAAGGCTCTGCTACACACTACTTAGTGAACCATATCCCCAGGCTGTCTCAGTTTTGTTATATTGACATTGCTCCAGTTTTACCATAACCCCAGCAAGGGACACTGTGTTCTGGCCCACTGGGATCCTGCCCAGTCTAACAGTTGTGTATACCTTGCTAGTGCTCTGCTGACTTTGGCAACTTCCACTGTGTGCTGCTGCTGCTTAACACAATACTTTGAACTTTCTCCTGGGTTTAGTTCCTGCTGGTTTGTTTGTTTTTTTTTTTGTTTTTTTTTTTCCATAACTGTTACCTCTGTCTGCCATCTTTCATTATCACGTGACATTAGTTTCCAAAGATCACAGGCAGGCAGCTTTAGCTCATAATCATTGTCATTCTAACTGTTGGACAGAAAAAATGGCTGGATTTTTCAAAGAGTGTAATGCTGGGTGCTTTGATTTAAGGATTTGCATCTGTTAATATTAGAAACTTCCTTGTTTCTCCATTTGGATGAATTCATAGAAATAAAATGTTATGTGAATTGAAAACTAAGTAATTGCTGATGTGTGAAATACTATGTGACACATCATCTACGTTTCTCTTTGTTTGATGCAATACTGGACTTAGATAAAGGAATTTTGAATAGAGTAGCTGTTATGTTCCAGACAATTTAAAAATGTTTTTTAAATTTTTGACAGAGTTAATGATGGACTATGAATGTTTCTTACACCCCTTACATCCTAAAAAATGCAAGTTTACACCAGAGAATAAACTGACTCCTTATGGTTTAATTACATTAAACAGATTATGTGGAAAAACTTGGAGAAGCTAATATTGGTTTCTACATGTTTCTGGTATATATGACTGTGTGGACAGTATTCATTAGAATAATAAGTAGTAATGTAATTTGTGGAAAAAAAAATGTTATTGGTGAAATCATGTACAGCTGCAGCAATTGTATCAGAGTCAGTGATGCAAGTGAGCAATAAAAACCAGTCCATGCAATGACAGCTTACTTTTCATATCCAGGCTTAATTCATATAAAAGCTGTATAGGAAAGAACGTAAGACAAACTAAGGCAGAGTAAGCACATAAAAAGCAAACACCTTTTATTAAAGTTGTTACTGGATATAGTGTAATCAGGCCCGTTTGGTAGGTTCCCAATGCTTATCTTGTTAGATGGCTTTGCTCTGAAATTCCTGCAATGAGAAATAGTGATTTTCTTCAGAGACAGTTAACAAATAGCAGAATGTATACCCTGCTGCTGATAGTACAGTTTGGGGAGATGTTGCTGAGGAAGTCCTCAGCTGAACAGCTGGAGTTTGACTCTAACTGCTCTTTAGAAGGATGTTTCTTTCCTAATTCTAGGCAATACTGGATTTATCACATGCACAAACAGTTAAATGAGTGCTTCACTACAAATTAATTATGGGAAATAATGATATGAATGAATAATGTGAAAAAGAAAAGCCTAAGAAAGCTAAACACGAACCAATGTAGTGAAATAGTTTCTACATCTTGATTATATAGTCTAATGATTTTCGTTTTCCTCCTTGCCAATCAAGTCCTGCTTTTAAACTTGACTTAGTCAAGTTAATTTTTCATCTTTGTAGAGAGATTAAGGCTGACACAAAAATTTGCAGTCTCAGCAAGTTTTAGCTGTGAGATGTCAATAGACTCACAAATTCTGGATTTAGGCTATTAAAGATAGGTGCTCTGAAAAAAACTTAGACCCCTTCAGTTAACTAAAATAGTTTTCACGACTACTATGGCAATTTAGCTGAAGAAAGAGGTAATTATCAGAACCCCTGCTCTCTAGAGCTCCTAAGACCTAGATTATCAGTGGAGAAAATAATTGCAATGCCTTATCCTAGAAGTAAGGTTATTTCTTTCTCTTATGGGATAGAAAGAAGTGTTTTGCAGCTGCCAGACACAGATATATATATATATATTGCAGCTGAGCCCTGCTACAACATCAGGATGAAATGCAGCATGTACCATCCCTTACTGTTCTTTCCTTTGGAAAGCATCTCTGGTGCGTGGGCTGAAAGATGACCAGCATCCCTTAACACATCCCCCAGTTGTCCATCTCTGGAATGGACAGCTTCTGAAGGAAACTATGCTGGCAGGGATCTGAATGTTATATGCAGTCTGACCTGTTGTGATATACGTGTGTAGGGAGAACAAGGGTAGGATATTGATCTGAGTCTATCAAGTCCCATTTGCTCTTAATCCACCACTGGTTACTTGGTCTTACTATAATTTATAATGCACATTTCTACCATGCACTGATCTCAAACATGTACTTTGCCTGGACAAAACACAAACAGGAAACTCAAAATATTGTCACTAACACTAAGTGGATTTTGCAGCTGTGGTAATATGAATGGAAAATCATTGCCTTCTATTTTACCCAGATTTCCTGCAGCAACTGGAATCCCATTACACTCACTTCAGTGAACATAATTTTTTAGACTCTTGAACAGGCAGGTCTTTTATTTGGGGTTTTCTCCCCGTAAGCAATGAGATACAACTCATCTGTGTTAAGTAAAATATTCTTCGCTTAGACCAAGCCTTTGTGTTCATTATCTGCTCCTTTAACCATCTTATATATATCTCTCTTTAGTTAAATCTATGTCTCTTTATAAATGATTCTTTAAGAAAAACAAATCCAAGCCTATTTCTGCAGCATCTTTATCTGCACTAACTGATGACCTGATGACTTACTGTATATAATACTTACATTTGCATTATTCTGCAACTGAACTTCTCAAAATGAGAAGACCTCAGCATAGAAACAACACAGTTGCATTTTTTCTTAGAGATTCTTCCATGAGATGCCTTTGCCAACCTTCATCCCCCTGATTTCCTTCTCTGTCATCTCTTTTTAACTGAAACTTCCATCAAGCTGAATAGCAAAAAAATGCAATGCTTGAAACGACTTGGGGAGATGCCTGAAACTGCATAAATAGAATATAAATATATACGAGAACCACCCACTCTTGCAGATGCAGAGATCCTGCTTCTTTGCAATAACAAGGGAATGGATGTACCCACCTCTTATCAGAAGGTGTCAGTGTTGCCCCTGGCCTTCCCTGTGCAGCAAGGATGAACAAAGGAAAACCCATGGATCATTCATAAAGTTTACTTTTGCCCCAGTAAAAAGCCTTTCAATACCTGCACATATGGCTGCAATATTTTGGAAAATATTTCTGGATACCAGTTGGTCTGGTTACCAGATGTATAATATTGCTGTTTCTAAGCAGTAGAACAAGGTGGGGGGTGTCATGCTATGGATGGACTTGCTGTTGGTATTAGCCTTAAACTAGAAAAATTTGCTGTGTTTGACTGGGATTATTATTGATTAGATAAGATATAAAAATAAATCCTTGTATTCACTTACACTGAATAATACTTTTGCACTGAATTAATTGTTTGAGGAAACAAGTGAAGCCGAAGAAGCTGGTTATATAGACATTTTGACTTTGGATAGCTTCTTCTCTACTCTATGTCTTGATCAGATTATTTCTAAAACCTAAAAGTATTTTCAGTGAATTGCATGATAAAGATTGGGATTTTCTGATCGTGTTCTGCATGCTCCCAATTAAGAGCCTTATTCTATTGCCACTGGAATAATTGGCAAATTTCCCATCAGCTTCAGTGACTGAAAACTCTCCTGAACCAACCAATTATAAAAAAATTAGTTTAGGCAAATAGTAGTAGATTATTGTTTTATTCTCTGTCTCTTGAAGCAACTAGCATCTGGTGCTTTAAAGAGTTCATTAATTATATTTAGCCAATGGCATTATGCAATACATGAAGTGAGGCACAGAACTTCTTCCTTCATTCTTTCAATAATCAGTTTATGCCTTGAAGCAAAAGATATGATTATATTTAAGTTTAATTCACGCAACAAAAATCACATTTATCCATAAAACCATTTAGCATATCTAAAACTAGAGGTTAGAGAGTTTGACTCCGGCCTCCTACAACACTGAATTTCAGAAGCTGACTCCAGACAAAGACTTGGGTCTTTCCTTCTTTTCATGCCAGTCCTGCAAAGGGAACTCTGCTCTCTCTATTCACTGATAAGAAGAGATAAGAAGCTGAAGTAACCAGGATGGTAGCAGAGATGATCATCCCCACCCACCTGGCAAGCAGTTCCCCAAGAAAAAAAAAAAAAACAAACAGTATTTGAACTACTTTTTATCTCCATATAATTGTGCTCAGCTGGAGGAACTTTGCTAAAAGGGCTCTTTGCAGGAGGTAGGTTTCAGAGATACTTGGAGAACAAGAAGAGACTGATTATCTTTCTATCATCCCTACATAATCTTGGACCTCCAACACCAAGCTTCCTGTATGCTGTCGTAGCTCATGTTGACCATACTACCTTGCTAGAGACTGCAGCTCTTGTAGCCAAGATCCAAGCAAAGCAACTAATGGTTTTTTTAGCATTAGTGACAAAAAGGGATTTTGCTGTCTGTTTCATGGGGCCAGCTTGCTGCTGCTGTCATTAAGAGGGCCTTGGAGAGCAGTCACTGGGGGAGAGAAAGAGCAGTAAGCAGTAATGGCTTCTGTTTTGGGAAAGAAATAAAAGGTTCAGTGTCCCTGATCCAAGCTCTACTCTTGGTACAGTACAGCTGAGTAACTGTAACCATTTGCTCTGTAGCCCCCTCTATAACACCATCTCCCTTCCCGTGTTTCAGCTCAATTTTAGTATTGACTCAGCTGCATAACCTTGGCTGAGACTGCTGAAGAAATTGTGAAGTTGTGCAAAAGATCTGTGAAATGGTCTGTAGAGTAGAGTCATGTCACTTAAGAAAGATAAAATTGGAGAGACAGGTTTGCTGAGACAGGGCTAGGTCACAGCTCAAGTATTCAAGAAGAAAAACATGAACATGAAAAGTAGAAAATATTACAGGAAAAAAATGAGGGGTTGGAACACAACAAATCAGCAACACTAAGGGTCAAGTGTTGCAGGAAGGAGCAAGGCCCAAACCTTCCCCTCCTGAGAGAGGTCTGTCTGACCTCCACAGACCTCATGATGACCATACTAATGCTAAACCTAGAAGCAGCTCCTTAATCCTAGCTCTACTGGGCATAGAGCTCATAAATCACAAGCATAAATAAATAGTTTATGCTTTTAAGTTGTATATACTGTATTTACAAAGTCTGTTTGTGTGTTGCTCAAGGTGCCCAAACAAAGGACCCCAAGGAGGAAGGGCTATAAGAAAGGTCTTTTAGTTGCAGATGCCTGCATACCATGTACCCTACCTTTTCTCCTGACACTGTCAGCCATCATCTTAACTTTGCTGGGGGCTGCTGTGGGCAAAACTTGCCACAGGACCAAGTGTTGCTATCAGCTGTCTGCTGCACTTGACAGAATGTCTCTGACTAGTCTGCATGCTGCTGGCAATGATGGGGCTGGCTGTCACAGGCTAGCAGGGCTCCTTTGCATCTGCCACCAGAGCTGTCCACTCCACAATACCAGCAAAAATGCATTACAACAAGTGTTGCTCAAGTGCAAATTAGTATATACCCCTGTCTCTAGGCCCAGGACTTTATTTTGGTTGATTAGATTAGATTGAATTGATAACATTTGGTGTTGAAAAAATACAAGGACCCCTGGCCAAGCAAATGGAAGTAATAAAGGTATTGTACTGTTCAAGTAACTTATTGAGATACAGCTGACCTCAGGACAGATGAGCTGCAAGCTAAAGGAACCAACAGCTCCTTTCATCTTTACCTCAGTACCAAAACTGCTGTCCTGTTCTTGCTCTGTTGTATTGCCTTCCTGTCTCAAATATCTCAGGTACATATTTAATGTAATTATTCTTGGGCAGTAGTCTTAAAAGACTTCTGTTATTTATTTGAATAAGTTTGTTATCTTATTGTGATCCTGATCATCACACATAACTCTAAACAGTCTATTTTTTACTGAACATCTGTGTGAAGGGCTGCTTCCCACACTACCTGCATGCTAACTGGCTAGAGTCCCACCATACTGGGAATGCTATTCTTACATAATTACCACCCTCAGCAGATGGTAGTTCAGGGAATGATGTTAGTTCATTAGTTATGACTTATAATAGATCTTCAGAAATTATTGAAAATCAAGGTACACTTTTCTTGTGCTAAATATGCTAAATAAGTTCTACCTTCCATTTTGGTGGACTCTGCTATTTTCCTGTCAAAATGGTGAAATAGACCTATATAAAAGGGAGATTTGTTTACTGTTATTTAAGGAGCACATAAATTGACTGACAGTAGACTAATTTTTGCACATTCCTCTTATTTTAACTCTACTGGACTACAACAGCAGAGGACAGGTAGGACAATACCCTTGTCCAGTAATTCAGGTGCCTGCTGTGATTGGAATTGACTATGCCTCTGCAAATTCAATCAATCTAACTTGGAAGAGGTACCACTAGAAAGGATGCATACAGCAGCCTACTTGTACAAGAAAACATTTCCTTTCCACTCATAGCCTTGAGGTTTAAATAAAAAAATATAAAAAATATCCCAACAAAAATATTGAAAGTGCTAAACCAAAAAAAATCATCAAAACCCGAACTAGGGAAAGTAGTGAAAAGTAAAAATTTGTAGAAAACAAGAATGCTGTTGATTTACTTTTTTTCTTAGGATAACCTAAATACTGTTGATTACTGCAATGGAAAAATAGTTGAGAAAAAAAAATTGAGTCATGACTTCCTCCCTTGAGTTCCCACACTCTCACTGCTGAGCAGATCTATAATTGCACTTTATTGAACATGTGGTCAGACTAATCAGGAATAAAAGAGTCCTGAGTGAGACTTTGACCTTTACAAACTAATCTACAAATTGTTTTAGTGCAGCTTTCTAATATACTCTGAAAGGGGAAAGGCAAAGGAGAACTATTTGAAGACACTTTTGATTTAATATGCATTAACTACCAGCACAAATACTTGAGGGAGGAAATGTTCTCTTCTCTGAAACATTTCTACTTAATCAGCAATGAGAAGCCAAAAGAAAAGGTAGGAGAGAAGATGGGGAACAAAGGAAAATGGAAAAGAAAAAACTGATATTCTGATATTGTTCCTGATATTCTGTGCTTCCCAGTGTTCCGAGATTCCATGCTGCTACTCATGGTGATACTGAAAGATTCAGGGAAGCCCATTGCAGTCAAGTGTTCTGGGTGTCATGCAAAGCAAAGAGAGATGATGTCAGAATTCGAGAGGGTATATACTAAAGAGAAGCGTAGTTATAAAAAAGGAACAAGCAAAAATGACACAAAATAGAGACCAAGGGAAGAGAGAATGCTGGGAAGGAAGCAAAACCCAGACAATTCTACAGGTTAAGCTTTCACAACCCCTGCCACTCAATTTCTTCCCTCATAAATTTCAAAAGCTGAAATTTTAAGCTGTAAAAGATGGAACATTTTAACTATCTATAATTAATTTTAAAAAATATGTTAAAATGAAACGGAAAGATTTGCTAAGATTTTTAATGAGGTTTCTCCTTTCTGTATCATACTAGTCTCATACTGGTTTCTTTTTCTGTCCTTGGTATAAGTATTTAGAAATTCTAAATATGATACAGAACTTCAATTAAAAAAAATAACAGATTTATTTCACAGACAAAGTAAAATCACTGCTTCCCTCTACCCAAGCAATTTAATGACTTTCTGTGTTCTCTCCTATGGAAAGGTATGCTACCCTTCTCATAATACCTGCTTTTAAAGGTAGGAGATTGTCAGCTATGAAGTTTACATACCGTTTTCAGTTCACTAATTTTATCAAATTCAGTGCTGTGGAAATAGAGAACTGGTGCTATAAATGGAGTTAAAAATACAGAGGATCGTCTCTGAAGGTATGGTCTGTACAGTGGCCACCTCTTCCACAGTGATTGTAGTCACAGTCCTGGAGTTCTTGTTCTGGAAAATGATTCTTGCTGCCTGACAGAGTGAGGATTAAGGAATTTCAGTAGGCTGTTTAAATAGCTGTAGGTCTCGGGCTTCACAATTTATGGTTATATTCTACCCCGCAGTTGCATAACCTAGGTAATTACATTTATTACACATTGATATATAATCTTTTTAATTTCCTGTGTAGCCACATGGCAAAGCATTTTTTTCTACTTCATTATCTGTTCAAAGAACATCCCCTTTCTCCATGGGTTCATGGACAAACATCCTTGTCAGAGATAGGTTCATTAGAATTTTAATTATTTTCTAATTGTATGATATTTCCTCTCATTTTTTTCCCCTAACGGATGAGTTTCACATTTCCTCTTGACCCGCTCTTAAATCCACTATAATTATTTATATAATGTTACATTGTATTAAGGTATCTGTCAAGGTACATTATAAGAGAACATGTGTGTGTGCGCATGTGTGTGTGTGTGAAATACTCAAAGCAGTAAACTTGGTTGTAATTGTACGTTACAGATAACTATTTCAAGTACTATTGAAAAAGTGTATTTCTGTTCTGGGCAACATTTTACAATCACAAAATAGGCTGCATATCTTCACATAAACACTCACTTTCAGCTCAGCATGTCTGTAGGGGAGAATAATCACTTTGGATGCACAATCAAGGCAGTTGCATCTGCCAGACCATGGGTACACACACCCATTTGAACAATGAACTTTGACTCTTAAGGTAGTAAAACATATCATATGAATCAAAACGTATCATGCAGTCAGATAGAGTATCTTTGAAAAATAACAGATGGTGTCTGAACATACTCTTTTTCTTTTACCATATCAGTGGAGAAATTTTGTGCTTGTAAAAGACTGTATAGTTCAAGTACTTTATTAAATTTTATAAATAAACATTCCCATACCTTCCTTGTTGTTTCTTATGGTTTTATTGTTTTGCTTAATGAAGGCAAAAATACATGCTTCTCTTCCGTTAATTATGCTAATGTCCTGTGTCATTTTAAAGTGAAACTACATCACCTGAAATTTGTTGTCTGAGCAGTTCCCTGATTCCTGTTGCTGTTTATGACACATATTGCAATTGGAATTTGGTAATTTGCCTGAGACCAGAATTTCCTTGTAGACGAACACTTCTTCCCTGGGATAAAACTTGAAACACTGTCTGATTTTGCAGAGTCTTTAAGGATTTGAATTAATCATTTTCAAAGTCAGCATTGTGTCAATCCTAGATGATTATTGCTCCTGCAGAAAAAAAATCCCCATGAATTCTGTGCTGCTCTGGAAAGCTGTCAGCTCCCATTCAACATCAACCAGGACTTGGGTGACCTTTGATTAGCCTGGTGTTACCCTCCAGCTAAATGAGTTAGTAGCTATTAAAGCTGAAACACACATCCTACCTTGCATTATAAAAGAGTATTTAGTATTTATTCAGCTATGAAGAGCTTCTAAAACTACTGTACAAAGACATTCAACCTATAATGATTGCCCCACTTACTAAAAGATTCTTCTTTTATCTGATTACTTCTGGCAGTGATAAAACCAAAGCATTTATTTAATTATAACACTTAAAAGAAAGATTCCACTGACTCTACCACATCTCGCAAATTGCCGTTCATTCAGCAATTCAGGCAATGCTTAAGACACTATTAATAGGGAGTTTAGAAGTTCAGAGGGGCATGCACTGAGGGCAGAAGTTTAATTTTGGGTGTATACTGTTTTCTCAGTTCCCAGTATGCATTCCTATCTCATGTCCTCCATAACTACTTCTTCCTTTCAACCTGCAAAGGCCCTGCAGCAAGAAGCAATGTGCAAAACACTAAATGAAGGCTATGAAGAAAATGTATAAACCAAGTAATGAAGGAAGGTTAATGTTCTGGTATTCCTCTCAGGATAAATCAATGAAACTGCCTTCCTTCTGAGAAGAGTAATGGTTAGCAACAAATGTATCTGAAAACAGGGAGAGTACTGGAGTTAAATTATGTGCATTAGAGCATCTGTCCAAGGTCACATGAAGGATCTGTGTAGTTCAGCATCTTATTCCTAATGGTGGCTAATGACAGATGCCCAGAGAGCAGTATGAAGCAGCAGAGGCATACAGAGAGGAATAATTTCTCTGAAAAATAGAAAAAGTCCAGCTTTGAGCAATCTGTGGCTTTGGGACATCCTCAGAGCATGGTACCAGTGACATCTCAGAAAAGGAGATATTCTTGAGGCACACAGATGCAATTCAGGCAACTTTTCTCATCACTGAAGAGCACATCCTTTCCTTTCACTCCTTGCTACATCACTTTTCTTCCTCAAGTCAGGGTGACATGCCCTCCAGTCCTCCTCACTCCTTTTCCCAGACTTCTGGATCTCCTTCTGCTTTGAACAAAGCTGTCAAGTCACACTTACCCACTGTATGATGGCAATCCACTCTGCACTACAGAGCCTTAGCAGTTCCTCCAGAGAAACCTGGTACCTGAAAGCTGATCACTTACCACATCAGTCACCATGTAAAAAAGTGTAAAAAAGATTCCCAATATTGGTTCTTGGCTACTGACTGTCTGGGGGCAACTGAAATCAATAAACCATGCTTCCCTAGTGTTCCCTAAATACTTTGGTAGGAAAGGTCAAAATCTTGAAAAGCTTGTGCTGGATCTCTACTGAGATCTGAAAAAGGTGTTGGAGACTGGTGACTTTTACCTCTAGAAGTCACTCTGTTCAGGGGTCTCGAATACACTTTTCAGGTCTAACATCATGCAATACCTGACCTAAACCCCTGAGTCCAGCTTGTTGTGAGTGTAGTAAATTCAGGCTCGGCTCTGAAAATATTCTGACCTGCATCATCTGCCTCCCAGATTGTTCATTATGTTCTGGACATAACTTCGCTGACTCCTTCTAGCTAAAGCTATTCTGTTTTGTAGGGGTTCATAAAATACTTACTGCATCGGTCAGAAATCATGTCCACAGTTTTTTATGGTTAGGATGCTCACTGGATAGCAAGCAAGTATAACTTACAGGCCACTGCTGTCACAATTACAGGTATAACTAGTGAAAATAGAGAATCTCCACTCAGTCCTTGGCTGACAGTGTTTTTACTAAATAGTTTGACTGCTCTGCTGAGCATTTATCTTAATGTTTTCCTCACAGCAGTTAATTTTCACTTGGTAGCTTCATCTGGGCATCTACATGTCACTATCCAGGACACAGGTTTCTGGTATGTTATACACTCCCTTCAGATTCAGCTGAAGCTGGGCTGCAGCCAGTGATGTCTACACTCTCCATATTGGTCTTTCCCTCAAATAACAGGACCTAATACTTCCTAACATATTAATGCTTGGTTGATCTTCAGTTCTGTCAGATATGTATTAGCCTTAAGGTTAGAGGTAAAAAATTTGAGCTGCTGTAAATTTCCTGTTCCTGTGCAGATGTTAAGCTGAATTTGAGATGTAGATACACCTCCTGTCTCTAAAGTTATCTTTGTTTCATAAGTTAATACTAGGGAAATGCTCTGATGCCTCCTCAGATGGAGCAAACTGAAAAGTCTTTTTTTTAGAATAGTTCATAGTACCTAACCTTTGACAGGTTGTCTGTCTTTCTAGTTTGCAAAGCAATTGATCAGTGATGCATTTCTGTAATCAAAGTTTGAAGAAAAGGGATGTACCAGTGTTTCTTGTGTTACTATGTTTCTAAAAGGTAATACTAACCAGCTTTGCATCATACTAGATTCCACTTTGAACTGCTTTGTTTTCTAGTTCCTCTGTCCTACAGAGGGTTTTGTGAAGCTCAGTTCTTTAACACATTATACAAAAATTTTCTGAGATAGCAGAGTACAACTCTGCATAGAGCTGGTTTTAGAGCTGGTAGTGAAAGTCTGAAGGGGAAAAGAGATAATGATTATCATTAGCCAAGAAAACTCTCCAACATGAATGAAAGAATTGGAGAATAATCTCAAAGGTCTTCTTTTTGACGCCTGTATTTCATGGGGCACTTTAGCCTTGAATCTAGTCTTCTGTTCTTTAAGTTTTGCACTGTTATCTTCTTTTGTACTTTGCAGACATGTTTCAAATGACCATCACTTGTCCAGAGCATGGCACTACTGTTGGGTTCTCTGACAGTTTTGTATTTTAAATTAACAGCCTCTTGTGAACTGTTCTGTCTCATAGTTTGTGGTGTGATTGCTTTTGGTTTTCCGTTTTTTGTTCTGAAATTTCCCTGTGGACTTTTAGCCACTTTGAGAAATGATACGTAGACATCTACAATCTAGATACAATTGTCCAAGTAGTTACTTTAGACTCTTCTTTTAGTAAATGTTGAGAAACAGGACCTTTTAAGCTGCTACTAATATGATTTACTTTAGAGGACTTATAGAAGATGGGATGAGCTGCAATTTAGAAGTGCTTATTTCTCTGTATTGCCTAGAGAGGAAATTAGGTGAGATTAGGATAGATTAATCCCAGTGTTCATTACTTTTCCCTGTTCCTACTGTAAAAGAAGCAATTCTCGCCAAACCTGGAAGAAGCCTATGATTATCTTTATTTCAGGTCTTTTCTGTTATTTCATGCTCCTTTCTTCTCCCCCTTCCAATATTTTAATGGAATTAGCATTCAAGAAAATTTCCTTCCTGGGACCTTCTATATTTCCTTGAGGCATGATATTTCTTAAGCAGTTCTATAGTTTTTGTTACCGTTCTGCTGAAATCCAGTTGTGATTGCTGCAACTTCAAACACATTGCCTCCAAGTGCTGATGTTTTTTTCTTCACTTCCAGTCTCAAGTCCAGGCCTTTCTTACTGCCTCATCTGTCCCTCAGTTGAAAATAGAATTTCATAGAGTACAGTTCTGCTTTTAGATTTGCACTGTTTATTTTCTTTTCCAGCTTCCCTTTACTCCTCAAATTTCTATGCATTTTGGCATGGAAGGGTCATGACAGCTGCTGTTTCTTGCTTTCCCACATGATCTTGAGTATTAGACAGAGGATCAGAATTGTGTGTTCATGTAAATGTGGCTTATCCAATTTTTTTTAACCCTGACATCTGAAGAGTTCTGTGTTTGCTTGTGGTGGAACAAGAACAACAAGAAAAAAAAGCCAACAGTATCCATGCCCCAGTACTCATTCAGTGTTATATGTTCCTTTGACATGGCACCGGTGTGTCATATACCTTTGTGACACATGTCACAAAGAATAAGTGGTTAATATTCAGCTAATTGCCCTCTCAGTGCAAAATATTTTTTTCCTGCTCTCTTCACTGGGGCAAGGACTGACTGACAAACTATTTTGAGAAAAGGAATATGATAACTCAATTACTACCTGAATACTATGTTGTCTGTAAAGTATGATCTCATGAACATCACCTCCCCTACGAGTTTATCTTTACTGCTACCTGAGCAGCTGAGATTCTATTTTTTTTTTGTAAGCACTTTTTATCTGCAACAAATCCATCAGATGTCAAGGGTTTCAGATTTACAGTGTTCTCTCTTTTGTCATGATCTATGACCTCTTTCCCAGGACTGAGTTACTTTTTCAAAGGCATCAAGTTCAGAGTTGGCAGCCATGAAATAGAATAATGGTACAGGACTGCAAGGAGTGTGAGGATCCTATCACAGGAGAGAAGGGATGGAGCTTGGATTTCTTGTGTCAGGAGAGGTAACAAGGCAATGGACTAGTTCTCTCACAGGCTGATCATGAGAGGAGAGGGATTTACAAATAGAAAAAAAAATGATACAATGATGGGAAGCAGATCACTTAGGTGGAGTAGTAACATTTGTGATACTAGAAACTGGTTTAATAACAGTCAGACTGTGGTTTGATCACAATCCTGATCTGTTTTGGTGGGGTTTTTTGAATATTTTTTCCACAAGTCAGTGACTAACTAGCATTTTTTTTCTTGGTGCCAAAATTAAACTCCAGGTCATTGGCTCCCAGAGACCAGATTTCACAAGCAGCTCTTGCGCAGTATGAAGAATTATAAAATTCTTTGTTAGTCATGTTAGGGGGACAATCAGCCTCAAGCAGTTCTGGAATGAGCTATATCATGGTTATACTTTACAGCAGAGCTCTCAGGCTTGTGAGAAACAAAAGATCAAGTTACTCCAAACAGATAAGAAATCAAAATATCATAGGGAAAGCCCTGTATGAGAGAGAATTATTAATTTGTCAGTTCCAATCCCTCTTCCCCTCTTCTGACAATATTTTGAGAGAAAGAGTTTGAATAGGCACGTAACTTTAGGAAAAGGTTCATCATTTAAGATTAAGCCGTGATAACAATATGCCAGAACTACAAAACTCAGTCTTTGATTCTCACAATAATATTGCAAGCAGCTTCTCTCATGTGCTACATGTATTTGAACTGCTTGGTCATTCACGGGCCTTATACTGATATGAGCAGGAATACAGTGGTACAGTGGTTCCAGGCACAGGTGGTTCCTCTGTGATTTCCTAGGAGATCCTTTTTAGCAAGGCCTGTCCCTTCTTCATGACCTGAGAAAGTAAGTAAGAATTTATTCTTACTTAGTAAGAATTTATTCTTTTAGAGGAAAAATCTAATAGAATTTCAGATATTATGAAATAGACTCAAAAAAAAAAAAAAGGTATCACGTCTGCTAATTGTGTGACACTGGATAATAATTCATGGAATTCAAGGTGAAAATATAAAGGCTTGGGAGGAAAACAAAAAAGAAATCTTGGGAAGAACATGTATGCTTTAAGTGAAGGCACTGGCACTGGTATTTCTTCAAATTTGTGTATCTGGTAACAACCACTCCTGAAAGCAATCTGTTCCACGTGCTCACTTGCAGTTAGAATTGCTGAGGCTTACGGCAATGCCAGCTATTGTGAAAAATATAATCAAAAAAAGTTGAAAAATTAGAACATTTTTCATGAAAATTTTCACAAAAATCTGTGTGGCAGTGTGCTCTCCCTGTTTTGCTTCCCCCTCCCTGCCCTCCCTAGCTCCTGCTTGGGCCTTGGCCACCATGGCCATCATACAGCATTTCTATGTATCTGGACTTTGGGGGATGGTTGGCAGCATAGTCAAAATACTGTCTGGAGTGGGAACCTAGAAGTTTTATTCCCATGAGAATATGACTATAGGTCAATTATCTTACATTATCTCAATAGTGGACAGCCCCAGAGCCCTGTGAGCTCTCCTGTATGGCAGCGGACTGCTTATATGCTTAAAGTTCTACTCCTTGAGGTTGAGAGGTTCCTTGCCACAACAGATTCTTGGTAAGTGACTAATAACATGCTAAACTTTGAAATCTTAGCTAAGTAATATAAAGTATTGGTCGTGCATATATAATCCTTTAGACATAAGCCGTTGACCAAGTCTGGGACTAGGATTGGATCCAGCTGCACCTAGAATCCTCTCTGAGAAGGAGTTTAGAAAGCAAGGGGGTCCTTTCTGAATCTCATGACTCAACAGGAGAGTCTCCCTGACAGCTTGTCTGACCCTGTCCTCTACACAGTAAATAATAGAGTGTACTCTGACATCGAATCTTGTAAAACACTATTGCATTTACTACTGGTTTTATTGCACTTACTGCTGATTTTGTTAAATCACTGTTTCACCTTAATAAATATTTCACTATTTCACTCCAACTAGTGAAGTCAATCACTCCGTCTGTGACAAAGTGCCCCTTCCATCAACTTCTTTTTTAATTGCAAATTGTATGGACAAATCTGATATCAACAGCCAAGTCATTCTTTCTTGAGCAACTTCCCTTCTGTCTTGTTTCTTTTTCCATTGAAATAAATCTTAAGTTGAATAATTTGAAAGGATAGAGTTTAACATCTTTTGACTTAAGGCTCCTTCCTCAGCTGAAAGTAATGGGGCATTTTGTCTTTGGGACTGACAAGCAAAAAATTCATTATTATATATTAACACAATTAAATACATAAGAATCAAAATAACTGCCTCTTTGCAATAACACTTCTCCACTGATGAGTGGTACACATGAGCAATGTAATTTTCAGAGATAGTCTTCCAGACAATTCCTTCTTGACTAGCTAAATTTTGGCATGTTACAAGATGGAAATTCACAGAAGGTGGGGGCAATAATACAAAACACTTACAACCCTAAAGTATAAAGAAGAGTTGCATCAGACTGAATTTCTGTAGGAAAGCTGAAAAGATTAAAGCATGCAAGGGTTCTTTCCTACCTAATGCTGAAAGAAAATTTCAGGAGAAGAAAATAGCTATTTTCTATCCATGTCTTAACCTTTCAAAGAGTGGAGGGCATTCATCCAACATTTGTACTTTCTTTGTTATTCCTTCCTTTTCAATTACATTGAATTTCCATAATGCATCACAGTGACATTTTTTTAGCCTCAGCTTTCTTATAACCATCTCATTCTTTCAGAAAATAAATCACAGATGAAGTGGAAAACTACCAGCAAGGCCTTATAGCACCAACTCTGAGCATGAGAATGAGTTCAGTGGAAAAACACGGCATTTGGCTCTAGAAACACAAAACAGGTGGCTATAGGTCAGTTCACGTTCTTGTCATCCCAAATTACCTTAACAAGCAATTCCACAGTGCTTAGTTTCTCAGCACGTTCCATCTATAATGTCACCAACTGGACTTTGGGCACCAAGCAGTTAGCTTCAGGTTATTGCCATTAACTACGGTCATCTGCCACCTGGCCAGATTTTAAGCAACTTACAATTCACTGTTAAACAGTAAGGCTACTCTGAATTAATGCGCAAACTCTTTCTTCTTCCACAAACTTTCACAGGCATTATTGTCTTCTGTAGATCCAAGTACATCATTGGTATAAAATGAAGAAGAACAGTAATCAAATGTATTATGCAAGTACATTAAGAGACACACCTCTGAAAAGTGCCATTCTTCAGAAGGAATCGTAAGGCTATGGGTCTAGAGAAGTAAAGAAAATCATTACGATGTTTGGATGCAGCAAATGAAATATCAGAAATAATAACATCTAAAGCCATTCTCTTACTGCTCTCCCTCATCACTGTTCCACCTCCCCTTCCCTGCTATGAATTTGGGCCAATCTGCAAGGCAAAAATGATAAAAAGATGGTAAGTGTTCCTCTGCTTATTGTGAAAATGTATGTGGGTAAGCTCTGACAGCAATGCCCTCTCTTTTCAACTTGTTTTACTCTAAGCACCATTATTGGTCTAAGTGTCATTAAAGACCACTTCCTTCCATTAACGTTTAGAACAAAGAAAAGTCTACATAAGTGTTAAATTCAACTCTTCTCAGATTGTGCTCTTTTTTCTAAATGGAGCACCTGAGCAGTAAAGCAGCCCTTCGGTGCTGTGCAGTAAAAGCCATACTTTTCAGTTTCAGCCTGCAGAAGAGGAGACTCTGGGGACCCCTAATAGCAGCCTTCCAGTACCTAAAGGGGGCCTACAGGAAGGCTGGAGACAGTTTGCTTACAGAGGCTGGCAATGACAGAACAAGGGGTAATGGCTTTAAACTGGAGAAGATCAGATTTAGATTAGACATTAGGAACAAGTTCTTTACTATNNCCTGGAGACATTCAAGGTGAGGCTCGACAAGGCCCTGGCAACCTGGTCTAGCTGGGGGGTCCCTGTGACTGCAGGGGAGGTCGGACTAGATGACCTTTGAAGGTCCCTTCCAGCCCAGATGATTCTATGGTTCTATGATTCTATACTGTAGTATATAACATATTTGGTTTTGCTGCTATGGCATATCTTACTGTCTTCAAGAACAAATGGGAGCCATTGACTGTAGATCATTAAACAGCTATCTAGCCATAGGGTGTCTAATTACCAGTACACACTTAATGGAAACCAGTGACCTAAGGTGAAGGAGTCTTACTCAACATCTTGGCCCTTCTTGCTCATCCTTCCACATAGTAGTTTACCTCCTACTCTTTGTCAGGAGTTCAGGAAAAAGGGGGTATTAGCCTTTTTTTTGCCCTCAGCCATCTGTGTTTTCTTGGGTTTTATGGAGGGCAAGCTGTTCCTGAGATGACCTACAAATATATTTACTTTGGACCTGCAGAAAAGTAATCAATTCAGTCTTTCAGGTCTAATTTGCGCATTGGTTCCCTGCCTACCTATCAGAGAAAGTTAAGGGAAGATGCTGAAAACATACTGCAAAGAGCTGGAGAGGAAAACTGGACTTAGTGAGAGAGACTGGCAGTATTATTGTTATTAATCTAACACAAAACTTCTCAGGGGTTGCTAATGACATGTTAACCTAGTCAGCTAATTTTCTTTAGTTTGTCCCATCTTTCCTTCCTTGTCACACAATTCTTTGTTCCATGACTGTTTTAATTTTTCTTTTCTCTTTTCCCCTTTATCTGTCTTGGTTTCTCATGGTATTTTGTTTGCTTTTAAGTTTATGAGGTCCTGGAGCACAAGCAAGAAGTTTTACTTGTGTACAAAGCATTCAGTGCTGCTGGCAAACCTGAACAGTAAGAGCAATGAGAGCTGCTGAGAACACTTTGGACTGATTATTTCATATCAGGAAAACCTTTTTGCTCAAAACAAGGAAATATGCACTTGCTTTTAATGGCTTTATCCATGGACATGTTTCTGAAATGTGGCATGAAATCTTCTGACTGAGTCAGAAACCACACCTTTCCTATCTCAAAATGGATATTTAAACACAGCTCCATTATTTAAAGAGTTTTCAAGTAATCTTCTTCCCAGAAATTTGAAAAAATCTTCAAAGCTTTCACAAAATTTTCACAAAATATCTCAACACAATATTTTTCAATAAGCACGTCTTTGACTGATGTGTAATTCTGACCTAATTTAATCTTTTTTCTGGCTTTTCTACTATTATCTAATATTATGCTTCTAATCTACTTTTCAGAACATGTATTTTTTAAGAACCTTGATGAGACCTCTTTGACTAGTTCTTTTAAATGATTCCCATTTTCCTTCACCTTGGCTTTGCTCTGTTCTGGAAGAGGTAAGAGGCCTTTTGATTTCTTGGTTGAAATCCCAGGTCCTTTGAACTTAATAGCATGCCTTTGCTCAGTTTCAGTACAGCCACAGCTTCACCCTTTATCTCTCTTTCTCCTCTTCTTAGGAAAGCGGTGATCATTCCCACTTATTTACCTGTGGCTATTTATGCATGATGAAAGCTCTTTCCAGAGCCAAAGTAGAGGTCATTCTAAACAATCACACATACCACAGACACTCAGTGCACTGTGACAACATTAAATCATCCTTTCCTCTGCAATGTATAAGGCATGTATCACTAAGGACCTGGAAGTGCGGGGATGGTATGCATGACTAAAGAGTACATTGCAATTCACCCTCAGGAGTTATGAAAGTCTGAATAAAGCTTTAACTGTGTATTTATTCTAGGAGTCCAGGTTGTTTCCCAGGCTATGAGAGCAGGGTAACGTTAGAGCTCGACTAGAAGGTTTCCTTATTCCCCGGAATCTATCAGATTTACATGCATAAAATGTAGGCAGTAACATCACCCTCTATTCCCCCACAAAGTCCAGGTTAGAGACAAGTTTTACCTGCTTACTTGTGCCTTTTAGGAAAGCAAGCTAGTTAAAAACTATAGTATGCAGTCCTATACAGCTTGTTAGGACTTGTTGCCTAGTCCTGCCCCTTCACTGCATTCACTTCCCCTTCATCTGCATCAGGACCACCAAACACCACTAAAGCCATTATGTTAGGAAATGGGTTAGGAATATAATCCATACTATGAAACCAATTTAAGGAGGGAGCAGGTATCAGGACAATTTTAAATCCAGATAATTTCACTATCCTGAGTTTACAGTACATCCCTATTAAAAGTTACACAAGCATAGCCAAGGACAATAGTCTGTGTATTGGCAGGATCAGAGGAAGAAACTGTTAGGTCAGCTTCCCACCAAGTTGTGGGAATCTAATAAGTTGGGGTTTTTTTTAAGAAAAATACCAAGTAATTTGAGACATGAAAAATTCTGGAGAGCTAGTAAAATTGTTCATTTTGTTTTGGTTTCCATCAACCATAAATATGGTGCTGTCTCTGGTTTCCTACCTTACAGTGCTGTTATAAGTTTTAACTCATAAAATGTTTACAATGTGCTTGGTATGCTGAGTTAGAAGGCAAAATCTGTACTGTTATAAAGAATGAGTGATTATAACAACGTAAATTAAAGAAATTACACATGCAAGGTTCAGTGAAGCTGTTTAATACAACACTTAATAGAGTTTCATTCTTTATGCCTGCGTGAGCTATGTAGCCTGTTACAACATCATTTATTTCATCTGCATATGCACTCTTCTACCCTTTATATAAAATGCTCATGTGCTTAAAATAAACCTGACCTTTCACTGACTCACTGTTAAAGCCAGAAAGTTTGAAATGTTCATCTCTTTGGAGAAGACAAACAAACAAATAAGCATGAAGGAAAAGTTGTGTGGTTTGTAGACTTTGATCATTTTGAAAGAGCTTTTCATTTGCCCTCAGCATTGCTATGCAGCCCTGCATTGCCCTCTGGCCAGCAATCAGAGCAAACAGATTCTTCTAACTTCTGCTTCACTGCATCTGTTCCAAGTTCTGTCATGCACAGAAAATTAGTATTCTTGAAATTTAAAAGAAAAAAAATTTAAAAAGTGGAACAGGTGTTCAGGTCAATACTTTCATTTTAAATATTAATGCTGAAAATTTCCTCCTTCTTACTCTCCAGATATTAAAAATCAACCAGTGCTTCACCAGACTCTTAAACTTTCTCTGAGTAATATTTAGATGATTAAATGAACATGCAGAGATCTATTTCCCTGTGTCAAATCTTTCAGAAGATATTTGGTGGATTTTTTTGAAAGCTGATATGATTTGTTTGCTTAAATAAATATATAAATAAATATGTCATGTTATTTAAAGGTGAACAGAAAGCTGTTTTAATTAGCTATGACTCAATAGAAGCAAACCTTTACAGACTATTAAAAATAGACCTGCCATATGCTCATATTATGCTTAATATTTCATAAGGATACAAAATTTAGACTAAGATCAAGTATGCCTTATTTAAACACCAAGTTTAAATCTTGTTTTAATAAAACTTGCATCCCTGGACTACTGGTGAGGGATCTCTTTAACCTCTCATGCTGACCACCAGTGTTTCCTGTAGAAAGTGTACTCCCCTATAGGCTGGAGGTAGACATTCCTGTTTTGAGGACCTCCTTGTCTCTTTTAGCTATTTTGGGAGCAGTGTTTCTTTAGAGGGATTAATGGCAACGGTGAACCTGTCTTCCACCAGGAACTTAAAAGATGAATAGGATGCTGATCCAGTCTGTTCAGCCTTTTCTGAAGAGCCCCATAACATGAAATGAGTGATACTGAATTTTCAATACTGGCCTTGTACACTACAGCATTTGGTTTGGCCAGAATTGGGAATCACTCCATCCCAGAGATCAGGCCACCCCCCCACCCCCCAAGTGGTGAGCAAGCATCTGCCATCGACCAGAAGGCAGCTCTAGTCTCCAGCACGAGTGCGTGCTCTGTCCCCATCTTTCCCCCTCATAGAAGAAAGGGCACTACAACCCTTGTGAGGCCTGTCAAGCAACAAGTAACAATGAACGTCATCCCAACATGGCAACTAGGCCACTTGTTTGGGAAGAGGGAATCACAGAGTGGTAGGAGTCGGAAGGAACCTTTGGACACCATCTATTCCAACCCCCCCTGCCAAAGCAGGTTCACCTAGAGCAGGCTGGACAGGAATGCATCCAGGCAGGTTCTGAATATCTCCAGAGAAGAAGATTCTAACTAAGGAAAACTAAGGGTCCTGGCAGGTATTCCTAGCACTTTGCCACTTTTGTTTTTTGGTCATCTGTGTGCGAAAACAAAACTTGTTTGCATCACAGGGTGCTTTTACTCCCTGCGAGGTAAACAACTATTAATCTTAAACCCAAGAATTTTAACTTCAGGAAGGGTGAAGCTGTTGGTATGATGCTTAAGTCTGTATTGTAGCAGAGTTTTTAGTGGGTGACAAGCAATGACACGGTCAGTGCAAGCTCCTGAGCCTCAGGCTTACCTAAAGAGCTTTGAGATGAGTAGACAAATGACCAACAAATGCAGATAGTGGAGGTTACAGGGCTCGAAAACAAGCATCTTTAGTTGCCCTCAAGGTCTTGCACATTTCAAGGCTCCTAAATCCTACTTTTAGTCTGACTGTAAATCAACCCAGTGTCTAGAATAAACTAGAAGGAGCTCACAGGAAATAATGTACTACTGGGTATAGATCCCACAGATTATTTTGGCTGATCACATCAACACAAGCTACTTTTTCCCAAAGGCAATGCAGGTGGGTTAGCTTGGTTCATTATCCTTACTTTGTATCCCTACTGAAGAA
Source organism: Scolopax mira (assembly GCA_004320125.1). NCBI lineage: Eukaryota > Metazoa > Chordata > Aves > Charadriiformes > Scolopacidae > Scolopax > Scolopax mira. Next base: position 13,935 of record BJBW01000303.1, on the reverse strand, counting down.
TCATTTTGTGCAATAATATCACTTTTGGTTACGGAATTTTGTTGGATGGATTTAGGGCTAAGCCTCTTTACACAATGTCACACTGGGCTATGTGGATGAACTAAGATCCTGAATCAAAGAAAAAGTAATTTTTGATCTTCACAGTGAATCACTGATTTTAACGACAGTTGCTGTGTGCACTTTGTCAGCCTGTATGCGCTTTGCCTGAAGTCAGCCTGTACCCACTTTGTCAGCAAACCCACTCTAACATTCAATACTGCAGCACAAATTCTACTGCTGTAGCTAGCTCAAATTCTAGCTACAGCAAAACACAGCCCTGATGTACAAGGTAGGAAATTTGGCCCCCTATCCTTCTCTGTGGGAAGGCTGAATTTTGTCCTTGTAAAAGTGTTGGCAAAGCTCCTAAAACAAGGCTCAGTTATACACAGAGCTGTGCCATCTACAGCTGAGCCTCTCTGCTACCCAGACTGATTATCTGAAACCAGGATCCAAATAAGAGGAAAGGACATCAGTGCAGGAGAACTAATAGAAAACAGGGGAAAAAAAAAGATATATATAAAAAAAAGAAAAGTGCATTAAATCCTCAGTCTTAAAGGTAATTGTCTGCTTGTCTCCAAACCGGAGGGAAGTATAGCATACTTCCCTCATCATACAACTCACTTCTCTCAAACAAGTAGCTTTATCTTTCTGAGACCAGTTTTGTGACTAAAAAACCAATTAACAAGATTCAGGTTTAAATCCCTGTTTTGTTTAATTAGAGAAAGGATCTGAAAATGTTGCCTCCCTATTATTTTACAAGTCTCTTAACCATTAGGTTTAGAGATATTCTTATTGCTAAGTAAAATAATATTTAAATGTTAACCATTAGATTTAGAGATATTCATATTGCTAAGTAAAATAATATTTAAATGTAACAACTATTAGATATTTAAATAAAAGACAGAACTACTGAAATCAGAATAATCCAGGAAACAGATCTATCCAGATTTCAGCCTTTGTTTTAAGCCAGACATGGTAACAAGTGTATTACACTATTAAACTATTCAGGTATACCACTGGGAGGAGGGTATATATCACATAGCAACCAGGACTTTTGTGTTTTATAAAAGGCTTGGTCTGCTTGTGTTGTTGTCAAAACTGCTCTGAATGTTACTTCACCAGTGCAATAATCAAGAGATTATTGAATTTGAAGATCTAACTGGGTTTACATTACAATTGAGTACTGCGAGAGCTTGTGCATTACATGATATGCTGGGTGGCAGAAATAAAGATGCTATTAGAAAAAGGTCAACATTTAAGTATCAAAGTGTTTTATTCATGTCCAGGATTATATAGCAGTTGATAATGTATACAACTATGTTATCTATTAATTTGGTTATCTCAGCTATTTATGATCTTTATTCTAGGAAATATGAGAGTCAAATTCCTTAACATAGCACAGCCTGACTCTGTTCTTCTAATAAAGCTCAAGAATATGCCAAAATTTACAGCTGTGGAGGTTCTCTTCTGCCAGTTCCCATTACATTTTTATCATCAGCCTTGTCTTTTCCCTTATCATGTTATCTTTTGATGATAGCTTTTGTCTTCTCAGATTAATTTCTTTTTGGTGCTGATTACACACAGTTCTTTTCAGCCTGACAAAGTAGTCTGTAGGACTGAAAAGAATCATCAGGACCACTGGTGTTGTGGAAATCATGGTCTCAGACCACTGGGTCCCATCTGTAAATTTATTTGAAAACTACCCTTTCCCCCATCTCAGACCTGAATGCTTACTGAATGTTGCAGATCTCCTTCCTCTGACATTCAGGAACTTTCTAGTTCTGAACATCTATTTGTTCTTTAGCAGATTATAAATGTCCTTTTCTGTTAAATCTTGAAAATGGATGACTTCACATTTTATCATCCTGATTTATTCACTACCAGTGCAAAATCAACATAGTTAAAAAAAATAGTTTCTTATTTTCCACATGCATATTCATTAGCAGGTGGAAAGGATCATACACAATCACAGTGCTTACTGAGGCAATTTGCCTGCATCTGCCCACTATTTAATGTTTCAGGTCACCTGTCCTTTAGAATTATTTCTGTCACTGCTGTAGCACAGAACACCCTGCATCCCCAAATACCATCCATACATCTGATGAAAGAGTGGCTCCTCCAAAGCAAGGAAGAGATCTAAAGGAAGAAAAACCTTTACAAAAAAGAGCAACAACAAAAAAAGAGGTATAAAAATCTATGCTAGTGGTCAGAGAAGGACTCGGGGCAAATGACTGATGCAGACATGATGCTTCCATGCCTAATCCCCTCCACATTTGGCAACACTGGAGGCAATTCTGCCATCTGTATTTCCAGGTGGGAATATGAAGTAGAAATAAGGGACATTTGGGAGAAAATCTACGGTGCTGGAGAGCTGAAAGTGTGTTGTCGGTAAGAATGATAAAAAAATTGCTTGGGCAACTGCAATGAACTCTTCCCAGGGAGAAAAGGAGACAGGGGTCAGTTTTATTGTTTAGCACAGGACCTTTTATGTCAAATTGCTTAGGGCAATTACTTAATGTCTCTTTTTTTCTAAGGCCAAGCATTTCCATCTCTTTACAAGGAGACTTTAAAGTGTGTATCATATTGCACATGTACTGTGGTGCCTATAATTCCTTCTTCCTGTGTATTTTTTTTTGCATTTAAATCCACTGGTTTTAGTGGAACTACACTGGCACAAAACTGGAATAACACAGGACTTGATGGTGTCAGAAAAGCTATCCACCATACACTCTGTACCATATCAACTTGCGGGTGCACTATTTTGGTACTCTCATGCTGAACAGTAATTATAGTACACCTTTTCTCTAATTATTTTCAAGACTTCCACTGAAGTGAGAATCTATCACTCACAGTAAGAGTAAACACTAAATATAAAGTCACAGAGAAAAAACACACCTTTTGCTCTTATTCAGAAATGATTCCTTGTAATGCAGAAAAATGTACTTTCTCAGTTGTAATGGGAACAAATTTGCTAGACTGTTTACAAAACACCTGTTAACTAGCCATGCCAAGAAATCTTTCGGAGAAAGGAATTTTTTTCATAGATCCACATTTTAACTCCCTGGTGCTTGTCTCTGAACTTCCTTGCTGTACAGTGCAGATTTTCTTCATAATCACATTTCTAATCAATTTTAATGTGGACAAGGTGATATCACATTTTTGATTGGACTACCAAAATTTAATAGTTGTTAACCCACCTCATTTCCTGCTTCAGGGAACTATTAGATTTAATGGAGCAGTAATCCTGACATTCTTGAGTTGGATTGGTTTTTTGATTTTTCTTATAATTGGATTAGCAGAATACTCTGGGCTGGAAGATCCTCTGACAATTTGTGTATTAATACATACAGTGCTTCACTATACTTTACGTTCTGATTATTTGTATTTACACAGTTGGTTTGAGGTTTGCTAATGAGATGTCACCCCAATTTCAGAACACAAAGGTACCATTTCTGGGTCAGAAATACTCTAAAGTGCTTCTTCTCAGGCCTTTTCTGAACTTTTCTTAGTTTTGCTTTCCTTCTGGTAGCAAAAGTTTCTGATAAAAATCCTGCATATTTTCAGGGAACTGCTTTCCTCTTCTAAAAGTCTTCAAGCATTCCTTCCATACTGAAGCAATAACTGCTATCAGACAATTTTTTAAGAGGAATTTCCTCACATTTATTGCATGTATTGCACACCTAAACAGATACTATAGAACAAATTGTACTGCACTGGTGTACACCATGGTAGCTATCTAACTGCCTATGTTGTTCCTGAAAATGGTGTTTTGAATTGGAGTAGATTTCTGAAAATTGTTTGGTCTTCATATAATTTTCTATTTGCCATTGACCTATTTCAAAGGAAAGTCTCTCCTTCCTTGGGGTGAAAGCACTACTGCAAACCCAATAACAAGGCATATCCAGAAATCTAAAAAGCAAAATCTAAATCTAAAAATCTAAAGCAAAAATCTTTCTTGCCTTGAATTTTTGTTTTCTACTAACAAGTGGGCCTTTGCAGAGGTTTATTATAGGGCTGACTTATTTGCAACGGATTCATTAGAATATTAACCATTTGACCTATTTTATACAGCCACTACTCAAGATGGCAACAGGTTGACCTGAAAACATTCAGGAGAATTACAAATGGACACAGATTTATGGTAAGTGACTAGGGACTTTGAAAAACACTTTAGATTATTAGCCAATGCATTATGTTCATTGTTTTATTAAAAACCAGGGTCAGCTATGTCAGTTACTAAAAACTATGTCAGATGCCAATGACATTTTGTGTGTCTGTAGTAGCCGTAAAGAATAAACCACAAAAGACAGTGTTGCAGCCTTTTCTAATATGGAGTAGGTCTTGTCTAGAACCATAGAACAAGTTCCCAGAACTGATTAAATCAGACAGAAGGTAAAGATTACCCCAAGGTAGAAAAACCAGTAATTTCAGTATTGCTTGCTACCTATATTTTGTCAAATGGCAAAGGCCTGAATCTGGACTGAAATACATTTTTGTTGGGAGTTGTATATATGTTGAGAAAGAGAGTTTTTGTCTCAAGAATCTAGCCTTGCAGGCTAGATTGCAGGCTGTTACAGTGATCTGAATTTCCTAGCTGAATTATTTTGTTACTAGCAGAAAATCTGCTTATTTTACACAGTTCTGTGTAAGACTTTCAGAGCTGGTGACTCACCATTACATAGGCTGCTTTTGTTTGAACCCCTGCCCTCTTTTTAGTGTTACATTTTCCTGAATGTCTCTTTGATTTGTATTTATTCAATTTAGGATTTAAAATGCATTTGAGACAGTTACTTTAGAGACTGCATTACATTTTGCTTTGATTCTATAGAGCTTTGTAAAATATGTGTAATAAGAACAGGCACTGTATTTTTAAAACACTGATGCCAAAAGAGATGACATTGCTGTGGGAGTACATCGACTTCCAAGCTAATAGTGGCCAGCTGTTGTCATTTCTCCTGGAGAGACATTTCACTGGGTGTTGTACAAGATGCAGGCCTGGTATGTCAAAAGCCCACTAACGGGTTTGCCTTCTACCTGTGGGGAGGCTGAGTGAAGGTGGCCATGGAAGGTGGTGGGGAGACTGCTTTAGAAGGGGTTGGGTTTTCGTGTATCATCAATCAGGTGAGGGATGTGTGATTCTCTCAATTAATTAGTGTTAAGAACTTGTGGTTTGGATATTAAAGCTTTGCTAACTCTGTTGCTTGGGTGTGCAAATTGCAGATCAGCTTTGCACAGCCATTACAAGCCTAGAGAGAAAATATGGAAGAAATCATATTTTAATTTTTTTAATGTGTAGGGGTAATACTCAGCTTTTTATGTCCTCTACATAGACAGGGGAAGGTTATTTGTGCTTTAGAGGTTTAACTCTAACTCAAAAGATTATTGCATAGGCTCATTAATCTACCTATGTTTTGGAGGAAGAACATGACTTTTAAGAGTCACAGAATGTGCCCTCCACAGCTCCTATGACATGTCAGATGTGTAAATATAGAACAAATTAGCATTATATGAAAAGAAGGGAACTGGATATCTGCTTCATGGCTTACATTCACTACCCACTCATCTGTGTTTGTCCTGAGTTTGTCCAGGTACCACATATGGAAACAAAAATTCTTATGACAAGGTCAGGTAGGCTGATATCAATATGCATTGCCTCAGGTCAAAGTCTTCACAGCCAAGATTACTCCAACCAATCTGCCTGGTAGTTACATACAGAGCGACCACAATTATAGTTCATCACTTACTGGTAAAGACGGGAGTGCTTCCATGAGTGAGTTTCAGCTCTAGCACATCTAGTAGTGAATCCCACTAAAATTTGCCCACTATTTTTAGCAATAGCAGATTTTTTTTTCCTGGGATTTTATCTAAAGGTAAGGTCTTTAAGCAAACAGCAACACCTTTTATCTGTAATTAAAAACATTACACTGTCTCAGTGTCTTCTTAAAAGTCTATTGCTGATGCATTGTTGCGCTTTGTCACATAGCTCCTCATTAACAGCAGTTTTCCAGCCTGTCATAGTATTTTTAAATCATAGATTTTTCCAGTCTAAAAGAAAAAAAAGAAAAAAAAAATCTGTTGGGGGGCAATAGAATGGTTATCTGCTTTGACATGAATTTCCTGCTTTATTTGAGGTCTGTTTATAAAAAGATATAAAACAAACATAAAAGATACTTATGATATTTTTGTTTTTGACTCTGAGACGATGATTTCTAACTTCCTCCTGAAAAGGACATTCTCTTTCTTCTGCCCTTTCTTTGTCTTCTTCTGATAATCAGCTTCTATAAAATGTTATTCTGCTTATTGTAATGCCTGATGTAATCAAGGAAATGTATAAAAGTTGTAATTGAACTCACTCAGTTAAGGCTCTGCGTTTGGAATTGCTGTCTAAATCCCAAGTGCTGTCACAGCGAAAACACTGCATCAGTGCTGCTTTTCTCATTTGATTTGCCCACAATGGGTAATTGTAATTCTGTCCTGGTGGGCTTACTAAAAATGTCTTTGTGAAAGTCTCCCGCTCCTGTACATTGACAGATAAGAGAATATGCTGTAATCCCCATTCTTTGTACAGGGAGCTGCTTGCCACTTTGACAGAAAGAATGAACTCCAAGCTCCTGAAACACCTTTTTGATTGTTTAGCTGATCATTGCTCTGGATTCATTTTCTGAACTATCAATATCTTGTCCCTATCATTTTCAGCACTCATCTACTGAAAATGTGTTGTTCATAAAGCAAAGAAGTTCTTAGAGGAGTAAAAAATGTTTTTGCTGTCTATTCTCTGTGACTTGACAGCAATCCTCTCAGAAGCCTTATGTAGTGTTAGGCTTCCTTTCAATTCAAGATACCGTGTGTAGAAAAGACTCAATGGACTACATCCAAAACATGATTATCGGGCTAAACTGGGAACTAACTCTCTAAATCCCAACCAATATCAGTGTGCAAAATACCCTGGAGGAATTTATGTTCTCTTTGCACCATTTTCCCAATATTTAATTTCCCTAACACCAAAGAGTCAGTGATGTGCCAACGTATACTTTTATCTTAGCAGGTCAAAAATTGCAGCACAGAGTTAAATTAGGTTTCATTTGCCAGTCATCCTAGCACATAGCTTTGCTGAGGGACTGATTCTATAGAGATTATCAGCACAGCAGTGCAAATCTGTGATCTTTACAAAATTAAGTGGGAGGTGCCTCTTCAAAAGCAAAAGGAAACAGAGTCTGAGGAAGTTCTTAATAGAACAGCAGAGTGACTATTAGACTTTCTTCTACTACATGCTGAGGGGCTTCAGACCCAGCATCTCCTCAGTCTGTCTCAAAGTTGCCCTCACCAGAAGACCATGTGTGCAGTTCTGTCGGTGGGCAGCTATGTAGCTGTGGGTGTGTTTTGGAGTGAATGAGGATGAGAAGGAAGAGAAGCATGGGTTGTCACATTTTGAATAAACACAGGAAGAGCCTTTCTCTTTCTACTGGGGATACCTCTGCAGGAGGGGTGGGCTGGGTTCCAGACCCTGGGCACAGGAACGCATTCCTTTTTTTCTGGTCATATAATGAAAAGCATATATCCAAATACTGGGATACTCGATCCTTGTGTCTCACACTTAAGTTTCTCTTTCCTGAACATGGGTGGGGTTTTTTGGATCTCCTTTCAATGTACCTGGATGTACCAAATTATAATAAAGAAAAATAAGATGCTGAAGTTGTTCCACTCTGGAGCCAGGCACTTGCAAGATGGAGATTTTAATGCTCAGCATCATAGTGTCTAAGCTCATTATTCAAATTTGTTTTATTTTAGTTAGCATGTGGTCTGACTCATAGGTCCATGAGTTGAACGGGTTCTGTATTGAATTTTCAGATTGACAATGACATTACTGAGACAACATATTCAGTCTCAGAATAGTGTTTGTGTGGGGAAAATACTGTATGAGAAGGCTGGTTTTTATATTAAAAACTTTTTCTTTCTTTTTTTTCTTGAAACCAAAAAACGTCACTAAAAAAGATAAATTTGAATGTTTCATCATTACAGAGAAATCTGAGTTAATTTTATGGTTTTGCTCTACCTTCTTTTTTTCCTAGAGAAAAAAAATCATGTTTATTAGATATTTTTTGTACCAAATATTTTTTCCATACCTGGAATTTTGGTTCAAAAATTCCTTAAATATGATTTCTGCAAACTTAATATTCAACTGATTGATGTGCTGCTTAGAATTCTTGTTAATCTTCAGCCTTGGTATCTTCCATGCGTTCATAACATCAGCAAGTCAGATAAAAGAAGCCTGACTATATCTTATTTGTTATGTTTGTTAGAAGAAGACAGACCCAGCCTTCCAGAGCCAGCTTCATTAAAATGCATTAGATTACCATTGGTTTGAAAAAAAAAAAGAAATCACCTAAGCAGTCTTGCTTTATGAGCAGGGACAGAAGTCCTTACTGTCAAATCTCCATAACAGCAATCTCCTATCACTGGCAGGTAAAGCTAATTATATTCCTGCTCATGTAATTTTTCTGCCCTCTCAGGGAATGAAAGAAGATTTCAAGTGCCTGCCTAAAATGATCACAACAGATCTGACCCATTGGGGTCAGACACCTATGGGGTCACTTCTAAGCTTCCAGGTCAAATAGGAAAATGCATAATGAATGTAAACCTCTCTCAGAGAGGTGATTCTGGAAAGAAGATGGACTCAACTGCTGCCTGTATTTACACAGTATTTAAGAGGATCTGATCCCAGCCAGGCTCCTGAGGCTAACTACACATTTGGTCTAGTGTCTTTGAAAAGCTCTGATATGTTATTAGACCGTGAGATTAAAACTGATATGAATTACGTAGCAAAGGAATAAGAATCTGCAGCAAGAAGCAATTTACAACAAATAGGTAGCAGCTATTCTATAACATATTTGATGCCCCAAAATAGAAATGAAATATGATCCAGAAGGTGATAAGTGAACAAACACAATTGATTCATAGGAAGAGGAGGAGGGAGATGGGTTAGAACATTGCTATTGACTTTGTTGTGTTACACCAGGGAATGGAGACTGAATGAAATATGTTTAGCTTGAATCTGAACTTCCAGTCTCAACCTTTTGATTAAAAATAAAACCTGTTGCATGTGACACGCAGCATTCTTAATCTACTATTCCCAATGAAGAAGCATTTCCTGTAGCCGAACTGCATTACATTTCAGATATAATAGATTATGTCTAGTTTTAGGCCATGTAAACAGGTCTGGTAAATGACTGGTTACAGACAAACTGATGTCTGGTATTACAAAGAAGGAAATAAGATAGGGGAAAGACACAAACATATGGATTATCTAACATGAGATATGAAACTTGCTAATGACAAAGGACTAAATCATTTCTGGGATCTAATATTATTTGTAATTTATAAACTGAAGGATTTCCTACTAACCATCAACCAGAAAAGTATCTGATTTCTACAGTGAAGTACCACAGCAGCACAGAAAGAAGATTGCTTTCTCAATTCAAAGGCATAAAGTTAATTAATTGGTGTATAACTATGTATTTTTAAGAAAATGAGTTTCCTCAAATGACTAAGTGCCACAGAACTGTTGCCAGGATGATTTATTTCTATCATGTAGATAATACATTCAAATCTGTTAGATTCTTACTGAAGATGCTATAAATTAATACCTCAGGGTTATAATGTTTAATTAGGTGAACATCAATATTAATAACCAGCTGTGACTGTCATCTAGACTTTATCTGATTTAATGCCGTATACCATATTGTACTGAAAAATGTATGTATATAGTTGAAAAGGTAGGAAGGAAAGCAATGGGACTTTGAAGAAAATACATTGGAAAATCATCTACTTGCTAATTAGACTCCCCAAAACTCCAGTATCTGCAATGATTAATATGCTCTTAACAACAGAAAGGAATGAGTCATTCTGGCACACACAGTTTTGCTTAACAGTACAATTAATCTTTCAGTTTAAGGGGGAAATTGTTTATTACACATTTTCCCCTTTCTTCCTTGACTGCGATGGAGCATTATGAATGTCATTCAAATCACACTTTTATTTTTACTCGACATTGATTACTCTCACCTAACATTTTGGTAATATATTTAACTTTCATGTAAGGGTTCAATTATTCCAGGTGGTTGGAGATTTATCTATCATCATTTTCACTAGGAACTGAGAGAGCAAATCTTAGCTGGCCACATTCTAAACTTCTTAGAACAGAGCTATTTGCTGTTACATTTGTAGGAAAGACACTAGAGAAAAGCGATTTATAACTCAGGAGCAAGACTTTGTTGAACAACCAAAAGATTCAAAGTCATTAAGGTGGCCATAAACGTTTCTTCTGGATGAAACATCTTAGTGCTACAAAAAGCCATCACTGTGCTGTTGTAGCCCTTGTAGGGACAGTATGGATTGCTTGATCTTCCCACAGATTGCTGAAAGCATCTCCACACTAATACAGAATAAATATGGAAAGCATTAGGGTCAGAAGAAGGATCAACAGAGTTATATATACAGAGATATAGGGACCGAACAACTCTAAACACTGGGTATGGATGGGTAAATGCTTCTGCGCCAGCAGAGACTCCTGCAGCCCAGCTGCCAGCTCTGATCCCGGGCACAGTGCTAATTTCTGCAGCCTGACAAATTCCTCTTCTGCTCCTGAGGTACAAATTTGGCACCATCACCTGTCAAATCTGGCATTTCACAAAGTTCTTCACACTTTTTCAGGGGATATAAAGAGCTACAGCCAAAAAAGGTACCTAAAGAGAGCTGCAAGTAAGATACTTAGGTGCAACCCTGTAAGTAGATAATCTTTATAGGCTCCACACGTTTTACTGAGATATTCTTCAACCACTTACAACTGTTTCAGCATACCTGGACAAGTTCTACAGCTCAGAGGACAGCAGTTTGGCATTGGTTTCCTGCCAAAACCTGAAAAGCATTTACAAACTAGTTGTTTCCTCACCTAAGTGGTTTGTGGACTTGGTGCTATAGGTTGTTGAAAGCAGAATAAGTGTATGTCATCAAGAGAAGTGACTTTTCCCAAAATGGATATAATTTTCTGTGTGTTTGGGTATTGGTTTTTTTTTTTTTTTCATTGTTTGGGGATTCTTTTGGTGATGGGCAGGGTAGATCTTTAACACAAAAACAGAAGAGGCAAATATTGCTTATATTACACAATAATTACAGTTCTTAGTAGTAAAAGTATTTAAACCTCTTTTTCCTTTCATAACATTGAAGACCATAATAGTAATATGGCCTTATTCAAAGCAGAACAGATGTTTGAGCTCCTCAAATCAAAACCAGTCAGAAACCAACTGGGGTAACAAGGGCTCTCTAGAGATCTAGTCCAACCCCCTGGTCAGAGCAAGGTCACCTACAGCAGGTTTCTCAGGGTTGTGTCCAGTTAGATTTTGAGTATGTCCAAGGATAGAGACTTCACAACCTCTCTGGGAAATCTGTGCCAGTGCATGGCTACCCTGACAGTGAAAAAAAAAAGTTTTCTTAGGTTCAGAAGGAACCTTCTGTGTTTCAGTTTGTGTCCTGTCACTGGGTTCCATTGAAAAGAACCTTGCTCTGTCTTTCTTACTCCCACCAAGTACTTGTACACATTGATAAGACCTGTTCCAGTATCTCTATGTCTTTGTTGTACTGAGGAGCCCAGACATGGACTCGGCTCCCTGGAAATGTCTCACCTGTGCTGAGTAGAAGGGAAAGATCACCTCCCTTGATCTACTGGTGACACTCTCCCTGATATAGTCCAGGTTGCTTCTGGCCCTCTTCGCTCTGAGAATGCATTGCTGGCTTGGTGTCTGCCAGGACCTCCAGGTCTTTTCTCACAAAGCTGGTTTCCAATCAGTCGCCCTCCAGTGTGCATTGGTGCATGAGGTTATTCCTCTCCAGGCACGGGGCTTTGTGTTTTCAATTGATGAGCTTCATGGGATTTCTGCTGGCCCATTTCTCCAGCTCATAAAGGTCCCTCTGAAAGGCAGGACAGCTGTCTGGCACATCAGCCTCTTCACCCCCTCCCAGCCTACAGTTTTATATCACCTGCAAACTTGCTGAGTGTGTACTCTCTCCTATTATCCAGGTCCCCAGTAAAGATTTTAAAATGTATTCATCACAGTATTGACCACTGGACTACACCACCAGCTTGTCTTCAAGCTGGATTTTGGGCTGTTGATCACAACCATTTGAGGTCAGCAGTTATTTTCGGTTCACTTCACTGTCCATTTACTTAGTACTTCCTCAATTTGTCTGTGAAGATGCTATGGCAAACAGTGTCCAATGTTGAAATCATTGCTGAATTCAAGATAAACAATATCCATTGCTCTCCCTTCATTCACTAGGCTAGTAATTTCATCACAGAAGGGTATTAGGTTGGTCAAGTATGATTTCTCCTTTGTAAATCCATTCCGTCCGTCCACTCTCAATCACCTTCTTAATATACTTGGAGATGGTTTCAGGAGGTTTTGTTCCATTACCTTCCCAGGAATTGAATTGTGGCTGACAAGACTCACCTTAAAGGCCAAGCCAAAATAACAACCCAGTATATTCTTCTGGTATGTGGTATACAGAGTACTTATTGAGATGGACCTGGGTAACAGGCAGCTTTGCGTGAGCCAACAGAAAAAGAATCACAGTGCATGACTGAGTACCTCTAAGGGGAGGGACTACTGAGGGTCACATTTGACAAGTACAAGACTATGGCTGCTCTTCCAGTCTCCAAAAAAGGGGGATCCTAGCTTTGGCAGGCCCACTGAGGCAGAGAGAGGGGAACGGGTAACAATTACTATGGCTTGTGAGTCTGATACTTTGTTGATGTTGGGGTTTCAGTTTTAAGAGTTCCCTCCTTTTTCTCAGGGAAATTGTAAAAAAAAAAACCCTCCCTTTTTGTTTCAAAGAACAAGATGGTGAAGCCACTGCCACTAAAAGCACTCTGGAAGAGAGGGCAGATTAGGTCCTCCCAGTATTTGGTGTGACATGAGACCCCCACAACTTTAAGCATGACCTCAAGTGCCAGCAGTGCTGGTATCAATCAAAGGAGTTCACTGCAGGGGTATAACCTCTAATTAATGTGGATTAGGTCTTTCAGCCCTGGAAAATCCTACTGTTGGTCCCTGTTTGTTGGCAGAGCCACCAATCAAATGACAGTATGTTTAGAAGAATATGAGAAAGCAATACAAATTGTCTAATAAGGTGAGCATCAAGCACCTCAGTGCATTGGAGAAACACTAAGGAAGAAAAGCAGAAAAATATTAAAGGAGAACAAACATGTCTATCATCTTTGTGGTTAGTTTGTTACATGCTGAGTGTATTTATATGTAATGCTCATATCACCAAAAGTAACCACTGCTTTGTAGTGCCATGCTGTGAAACATGCCCTCCAGCAAGTGACTCCCCAGAAAATGATGTTACAGCATCAGTGTATCAATGGCTTCATTGCTCCACAGTGTCCTTTTCAGCAGCCTGTGCTTCTGGGAGCAAAACAAGGCAGCGCTTTCTTGCCAAGATTGTTCTCATAAAAATCTAGCAGTATAGTTACAGGTTGGCAAATAATTCCCATTCTCAGGTGGATAATTGCCACCTTGCTTCTTCAGGCTAGATGGTTGCATCCAGAGGGTTTACTCAATGGCTTTAAGTCCAGATGGAGAGCAGTGACAAGTGGTGTCCCTTAAGGGTCCATGCTGGGACCAGTACTGTTTAACTTTTTTATCAATGACATAGACAGAGGGATTGAGAGCACCATCAGCAAGTTTGCAGATGATACCAAGCTGTGTGGTGTTGTTGATACACCTGAGGGATGGGATGTCATCCAGAGGGACCTGGACAGGCTGGAGAGGTGGGCTCAGGTTTGACACGAGCAAGTGCATGGTTCTGCACCTGGGCCGGAACAATCCTCACCATCAGTAC
>BJBW01000302.1:14734-119543 GCA_004320125.1 Scolopax mira | reverse complement strand
GCTGGCTCAGGGGTCTGGGTACTCAGGGGACACCCTACTACACTCCTAAAGACTGAGGCAAAGAAGGCATTCAGTTCCTCAGCCTTCTCTTCATCCTTTGTCACTGTGTTACCTGCCATATCCAGGAGAGAAGGGAGGTTCTCCTGAGTCCTCCTCTTGCTATTAATATATTTATAGAAATTCTTTTTATTGTTTTTAACATCCAAAGCCAGGTTAAGTTCTAGTTGAGCTTTGACCTTTCTAATCTTTTCCCTGCATAACTTTACTATACCTTTGTAATCTTCCCAAGTAGCCTGCCCTTTTTTACAAAGGACATACACTTTCCTTTTTTCCCTGAGCTGTGACCTCATCTCTTTGTTCAGCCAGGCCGGTCTCTTCTGTCGACAGTTCACTTTCCTGTATTCAGGGATGGCCTGTTCCTGCGTTTTTAAAATTTCCTCCTTGAAAAATGTCCAGCCTTCCTGGACTCCTTTGACCTTCAGGGCTGCCTCCCAAGAGACTCTGTCAAGCAGACTTTTGAAAAGACCAAAGTCTGCTCTTTGGAAGTCCATGATGGCAGTCCTGCTAGCTCCCCTTCTTGCTTCCCTGAGAATCAGAAACTCTATCATTTCATGATCACTGTACCCCAGACGGCCTCCAACCATTACATCCCCCACAAGTTCCTCTCTGTTTACAAACAGAGATCTAGTAGTGCTCCTTCCCTAGTTGGCTCACTCACCAGCTGTGCCAGGAAGTTATCCCTGACACACTCCAGAAACCTCCTAGACTGTTCCCTCTCAGCTGTATGGTGTTCCCAGTTGATATCAGGTAGGTTGAAGTCACCCACCAGGACAAGTGCAAGCGATCTGGAGACCCCTGCTAGCTGTTTATAGAACATTTCATCAACCTCTGCATCCTGGTTGGGTGGTCTGTAATAGACTCCCACCACAATATCTGCCTTGTTGGTCCTCCCCTTGATTCGTACCCACAGGCACTCAACTCTACTATTTCCCTCATTTATCTCCACACATTCATATTCCTTCCTAACACAAAGGGCCACCTCTCCTCCTCTCCTTCCTTGCCTGTCCCTTCTGAAGAGCTTGTAGCCATCCATTGCAGCACTCCAAATTCCTTGTGCAAACAATGTATGCTTTTTACAGCTCTTACGATAGATTTTATAAAAACAGCATCCCAAAAATTGCTAGTCAAGACAAATAAGGAAATATTGTCTCTTGTTCAATAAAGCTGGATAGGACATTCCCTTTTCAGGTGTGACTCAAATGTATCATTTGGCAATTTATAAATTTTTGCACATCATTTCCCCATCTGTAAATGATGGGTGCTCTTTTCATTTTTACAAAAGACTAAATACAGATATTCCTTTCAAGCTTTGGTTCTCTAGACTAGAAAGAACTCATGAAGCCAAAGTGTTAGTGCTGTGCATTAGTATTTCTGCTGATCAGTCCCTAAGACTAATGTTCAAGTTATACATTATTACGAAGATTAAAATCTGTAAGGTGAAATAACTCACTTGGGCACGTGGCCATTAATCTTTCAATTCTTGAGCAAATCTTCTGCAAAATACACTTAAGTCAATTATGGTTCCATACAGAAAAAGAGCAAATATAGAAAGTTGTCATCAGTCAAGAATATCTGATAGTGAACACCTGGATCCTACAACAGAAAACAAAAGCTAGATCATAAGGTGTTAACCTGTGGTTCTAGAATAGTTGTGTATTTAATTTTCACTTCAAAAATTATACTAGTGAAGTCAGTTGCTCAATAGGAATATTTGTAAATATGAGTACTATCATATTAAAATATTACAATAAACATTGACTTTTAAAAATCTATTTTCTGAGAATCCTGCTGATTATTTTATGTCTAGGAATCTACTTGTAGGTTGCATCAGACAGTACAAAACTGTCTTTCCCACCCAGTTCCATTCATTAATTTGGGGGTGACTTTATTTTTTTGTCCTTGGGGAAAGCCACAATGTACCTTTGGAACACAGTGTGCAATTCTGAGAACAAGGTCCTTTATAGCATCTAGGGTAGCAAATCATACGGAAAGAAAATATCCAGTGAAACAGGCAGTTCTCTCTACTCAGCTTTTCGTACTTGGATGCTGGCAGTAATTGCTGACCAGTGTACTGAGAGTTATTGCAGTACTGCCTGATGGCTCAGCAGCAATATACTCCTGATAATCCTAATAAAATACGACAGATGAGATTTTCTCTCTTCTTGTGGGGAAAGGAAGTGATATTTATTCTAAATCCAGACTCTCAGTAACAGGATTTTAAAATGTCTTCACTAATTAGTTCTGGCTGCTTGAAGGATTGTTGCTTTTTTTTTTTTTTTCTGTTAATTATTATAATTTTCTAATCTCACCTAGCTCTGCTATTGTTTCCTAAACTTTAAAATCACAGCTGTCACAGAGAAGACTTTGAGGCATTGCAGCCTTCTGCATTTTTGTTTAGTTTCTTCTCCTCAAAAAGGACTTACATTAATGTCAGAAGCATTTAATGTCAGTGTATTAGTTACTGTTCAGGTAATGAAGCAAAGCACAACTTCTGAAAGAGAAGGAGCTACTTCAGAAATGTATTACACAAATCAAAAATATTTACATTAAAACTCCTTTAATTTTAAATAGAATATTTTATGCTTCTGGTGAAAAAATTTAGAAAGGACAAAAATTTTAATACTATAATATCTTGGTTCCAACCTATATTTTCCAGGACTGGACAAAATACTGAAAGCTTACAAAAAAAACCCAAACATTTCCTAATTGGCTTCCAAAAAGAAAAAAAATATTCATTTTCCACTGAATTACTTTTTTAGTAAAACACTTTGAACTGGTTCTAACAAGCCTTCATCAAGCATAAAATGTAACTCGATATTGCAGGTATGGAAACAGACAAAAAAAGTATTTGTGATTTGAGTAAAAGAGCTAAACCTTTCAGTTATTCAAAAAGGACAGAAAAAAAAAAAAAAACCTAAGGGTGATTGGGCAGCTCTGCAAGTTACAGAAACGTATAACAATTAATAGGGAAGCATAAACCTGTCTGGAGAGAACATAAGGTTTTAGGCCTACTGATACTATACTTGCCTTTCTTAATTACCTTCTGCTCGCCCTGAAATTCCCTGGAACTATGGACCATAGTTGAAAACTAGTCCTGTAGTGAAAAACAACAATCTCTTTAGAAGTTGAAAAGCCCTAGAAGAGAGAGCTTTGGAATACTGTTACAGAATCACTTGGCTTGCGACAGAATATGAAGAGAAATCTCTGTAAGATTATGAGAAATAAAGAGCAGTGATTGTGTGAATGTGGGACAATAATCTCCCAGACTTGGATGCAATATAAATGCCATCACTAAGAGCTGAAGGCTTAGGCAATCTTGAACTTGCTGTAAGATAGATTTCTTTAATAAATACCCAGTGAACCAATGAAAATTAATGCTGTTTTGGACATAGGTTTAGCAAGAAACAAGATCTTACAGAACAGCTTTTCATAAAAAATAATCTTAGATTGAGTGATCATGAGCTGAATCAGTCTTTATCAAACTGCAGGACAGACAACAGATCTGACTAGGACTAATGTTTGGGATTTTAGAAAGAAACAAAAGAAACTATACAGAGTGAATTCAGGAATGCAGAGCTTTTAAAACACAAAGTAAGGAATTACATAAAATCAAAGGGTATAAATTATTTGGAATTCACATTGCAAGCAAGAAAGAAAAAAGCTAATAGAAAAAGATTATGTGCTTCCTTCAGTGAATCAGCTGCTTTTGTACACATGCAAATTTACCAAGAACAAAGAGCACTGTTCTTCAGAAATCAGAGGATGTAAAAAGAACAAAAATGACTGAGATTTCTTGAAGAATGGGGAACAAAAAAGAGTTAGTGCTGTAAATATGGAACTTATGATTTAATAGATATTTGATTTAGTAGAGATTAATATTAATATAGGTCTGATCCACATATTAAATGCATATTTTGCCTCCATTTTTTATAAAGTTCATGATGAGGACATTAGAGGAGTAAGGAGTAAAAATGAAGGCAGAGCATCAGAAATTATGACACCTGAGAGAGAAATAAATGTTAACATTCTTAATATCTCATAAAGCAAAAATAAGTCAGGCTGGATAATGTCCATGTTGGAATATAGAAATATGAAACTGTCAAATGAAATTGCAAATCCAGCTGCTAGGATTTTTGGAGGCAGTATACTATGACTGGTGAGCAGTAAATGTAGAAACTATGTAAGAATGGGAACAAAGATCCAGTTCTGGAACCACTAGACTTATTAAACTGACTTAGTGGGGGCAGGGGGAAAAAAAAGTAAAAAGAAGGGGAAGAGGAAAGAGGAGGGAGGAAAGAGGAGGGAGGAAAGAGGGAGGAAAAAATACTAGAGTTTGAAGGAAGAATTAGGGGCAGAGAGATAAAGGGAAAGCATAAATTTTATCAACAGGAGGTCATCTCAAAGCAACCTAGTATCTCCTTTCAAATGTTATCTGCTTTATTAGACAGAAGAATATTATTTATCAGAGATTTAAATAAGGCATTTGATGCAATATCACTGCAGAAAAGTTTTGCTAAATGTGGAGAAGACAGGTGCTAATACAAAGTTTCTAACAAAGCTAAGGATGTGGCTAGAGGGATCAACACCCTCTGATCCTATATATATGTATATATTTATACTGACTAGATAGCCATAGGTTTACTGGGTGTCCTATCAGTCCTGTTTAATACGATCTTATGGAAAGATATAGAAGAAGTTAGCAGACAATGTAAAGCTTTGCAGTATTGTCATTATTACAAAGACCAGATCATCTTATAAAGGCATTAAATTACTGTATTGATTTTACTGCTAAAACGAGATATAACTTAATAGTAGAAAGAGTAGATTCATGCACTTGGGAATGTTAAGAACTTCTGGCTCATTAATTCAGGGTGATCATAGAGGTTGAAAAGTGCAAAAAAAAAGTATGTATACTGGATGATGCAGACTACTGGAAGTAGTCTATTGGAAGATATCTATGAAGAGTGATTGCTGAAGTTATGAAAACACTAATGAATTCACAAATGGATGAGGAAAGACATTTGTTGTGAGAGGAACTGAAGGCCTAATTAGGAATATTGTATACAGTTCTGGTCAACAACTTTCAGTGAAGATTAACTTTAATTGGAATAAGTGCTAAGAAAGATGATTAGAATGATTAAAGAGAAGTAAATGGAGCAATATTATCAGCATAAGATCAAACAGTAATAAATCAGCTATAAATACATCTCTACAACAAGTTCAGGAAAAGGCTTCCTGGTAGAGTAATGAAAGCAGCAAGAGAATTCTATTATTTCAACATGAAGACTAATAAGTTTATATATAAAATGTGATCACATGAAATGTGATAAGAACTGTTTCTTCTCTTACAAGCTTTCCTAGATGGCTACATATATCTAAGAGGTTATTTACACACATGAGACTTATCCAAATCACATACCCAAGGGGACTGCTAATCATCACCAGTCAGTCAGAAAGGAATTAATTCCTTATGTTGGGTCTACAGCATTCACTGCTCGAGTTTTTGGGTTGTATTTTCCTGTTTGCTACCAGAGTGTGCAGGATAGGTTACACTCAGATTGGGAGTTTCATTTAACTAATACAACATTAGTACAGGGGATGGAACACAGGTAAGTATTCACATTGTATTTTTGAGTCATTACATTAGTGCCTCAGTACTAATTTAGTACTCTTAAATATTAATCCAGTTTGGATATGTCCACCAACTATTTATTCCTGTCAAATAGATCCAAACAAATTTCTGAATTCCACAGACCATTTTTTATTTTTGTTCTACAAATCTTCTAGGCATACAATGTCTCCCAAATTTGTAAGCAACTCATATATTTGTAAGCTGCACTATTGTTCTTCAAAAATTATCTGTACAGCAACTTCTTAACTATGCTGGAAAGTTGAAATATTAGAATTAGAAATCTCATTTTCTAAATCTGCCTTTCTTTTCCAGCTGCTCCTTGTAGACACTTAAATCTGTCCTGCTTTTCTATCTCTCCCTTTCTGAGCATCTCATCAATATCCCTATTGGCAAAAGATTATTTTCCCACACCTCACACAGATCAGATCCCTATATTGTCCCTTTGGTTCCTCCAGCATGTTCGTACTCTCTCTGTAATAGTTTATGTGATCTCGCAAGATTTCAAGTTCTAAGCGTAAGTGGGAGTAGTGGAGCTCCTTTTAAAATGACATGAAGGTTACTCAGTAATCACTTCTCAGTCATCTGTCTTTCAAAGCCCTAATCAGAAAGCAATGTATAAAAGGCTAGCATTTGATGTTCTTTATTGACCTGATCAAACATTTAAGAAAAAGGTGTATTCCTCCTGAAGCCAAGAGGGCATCAGCTCAAATTCACTGTGCTCAAGGATTCTGATTCATCAGGCTTTCCAGTACTTCATTTGTAAGCCAAATTGCAGAGTGTACCTTTGCTCTGATGTCAGTCTACCAGCATTAGAAAAATCAGGGTGGCAATCTTGAAGTGATTAAATGCCAGTAATGAATTTCATATACTGAAAGGCAAAAACGTTGAGAAGCCTGAGGAGGAAAAACTTATGCTGCAACCAATTAATTAAAATATGTGATACTGATGTAAAAGAGAAAACTCTACCAGAACGGCTTGGGTAGGCAAACAGTTTTGATTGAATGATATGTACAAGTAAAAATTACAAAGAAAACCAGCACTGATGTCATTTTTCTGGTAAATGGCATTCGAACCCTGTGAGCAACTGCAAGGTCAAAGTGTAAAAAGTCTCTGCATGTGTCTTGTTCATGTATTTTCCTCATTTAAAGAATGAATTCTTTCATCTGGAACTTTGACTTGACCTACTGTTCAATAGGAATGTATACACGCATGCTGAATGCGTAGAATAAATCATTCAAATTTTTCTGCTGCTAACTCACTTCGTTGTGAGGCAGGCTCTTACTGCAGTCAATGACAGAAAAAAACCATGAGTCACTGGCACTTTTCAACAGCCTCTGCTGTCTGTGCCATTACCCAAATATAGTTACTACCTTAGTAATTTGCCTGGTCTAGGTTTTACTAGAGCTGATGGAGAACTAAGAACAGAAGTGTCTTAATAGAAGCCTTTTTAATTTGTTCTCTCATTGTCCTTTTCACTGTCTTATTCCTGCAGTTTAAGCAGTGGTGTCAAATTTATACTTATGCACGTACATACTGCAGTTATTCGTCTTTACATTTTGAGTGAGAGAGTTAAAGTGAGAGAATCAGCCTCTGCTCGTATCTAAATATGAATAAATATGGATAAATCTAGAAAATAAATCCAGAACAAAAGCAGCACATCAATAAATTAAAACACTAAGGTAATGACCACTTCTCTGGTCAAACATAAATGGAAAAGTTCTAAAACGATTTTTATCTTTCTTTCCTATGGTTTTTTATGTTCTTTTTTAATCTTTATTTGATTTAAATCCTTTTACAAAGTCACTAGAAGGGTGGCGTTTTACAAGGCTTCTGCACCATTTTTACTGACAAAGTTGGGGAAAGACTTATTAGGATAGATTGGGGAGGAATTCAAGTCACAAGTTCTTAAGCATTTATTTGCTATGTGACTGATTCTGCTCAATATTTCATGAAAATGAAAAAGCAAATGACTAATAACACTATCAGCTCCTCACAGTGTATCAAGGATATACCTCAGTAAGTGCTCCTTTAACTGTTCTCTCCTCCTATATTCAACTAGGCATATGATTATCTGACAGTTGGTTAATATCTTCCATAAAATAGACACTGTAACTGAAGGCAGGCACAGGAACCAGATACCAAACAATGTGCAAAAATCTTAAGAGTGAAAACTCTCCACTCCTACTGATTTGCTTGCGTGCTTTAAGATCAATTTCCCGCCATTACAAGAGTAACTGACAGTTGTACTGCAAATCATGCCTGACATCACTACCTTTTTATTATAATAAATTCTCTGTTCATCTCTATGTAGCTGCAAATATTGTTTTTACTTTTTTTTTTTTTTTTTATGCAGCCCTGTTTTGGAGAAGTCCAGATGCTTGGCAATGATAGCTCCAGCTAGCAACCATGGATCTACAGGATGGTAGAAAATGCAACCACCTGAATTATGGCTGATCTCCAGATTATTATTGGCAGCATTCCAACATATTAAACTTTCTTAGTCAGCATTTGAGATTTTCAACTGCTGTAAATATTTCACTGTAATGACATGGATCACAATTCATTAGAAGCACACCATTAGTTAAAGAATTTAAGATTATGTTATGTTGTTATGTATTTTTCATTTTAGAAACTGAGCAACACTCAACCTCAAAAACACTTGAAGTGCAGCACTCACATCCAAAACAAACAGACTGAACCAAAATTCCTATCAGCTGCTCTATGGCTTTGGAATTTCTCTATTTCATCTGTGAGTATAAAGCAACTAGGTACATCATCTTCTACAGGTCATACATTAAGAAAACACCTGAACAATTTAGATTGCAAATGCCTTCCCTTATAGTTCCTTCCCCATTTTTTTTTAATCAAACCAACAAAAAAGGAAGCAAAACAACCACAACAATTTACTGGGTTGACATAATCAATGTTGAAAAACTAGGAAGAACCGGAGTGAAAAACCACCAACAACTGAGATACATTCTTTTTTACTTCAAAGATTTTACTACTTGGCTCAAACGTAATATTTTTCTTAGGGATTCTGGAAAAGATTTAACAAAGGAAAAAATACCCCTAAATTTCAGATAGTAAGCTATAATCACACAGGGTACCGGTACAACAGTTAGAACAAAATGATATAGCAGGTCAGTTGACAGCAACTCTGTTAAAGGGAACTATTGAGTGAAAAATGGCATGTGTAGACTTGCATTTCTACTTTGGGTCATCTTCCTCCACAGAAATTAAAATTAGGTAGCAAAAACATGGTAGCTACTGCTAATCAT
The DNA here is from genome assembly GCA_004320125.1 of Scolopax mira. Lineage (NCBI taxonomy): Eukaryota > Metazoa > Chordata > Aves > Charadriiformes > Scolopacidae > Scolopax > Scolopax mira. The sequence goes on along the minus strand of BJBW01000302.1, from coordinate 110,573 downwards.
TTAAAACAACAACAACAACAAATCCACAATTTCCAACAAATTTCTACAACTTGTAATGAACTGTTAAAGCAGAAAAAAATAGTGTTTCCCAACTCTGTCTCCTTGCTTTTTTGCTAACTCTTGTGTAAGGGAACTGTTGACTGAGAACAAAAGGTCAATGATTTGCAGTCAGCAGTGACTAAGGTGAGAAGCTGGAGTGAAAACGGGAAGATTTTTAGACATCCTTTTTTAATGTGTCATGGTTTAACTCTAATTGGCAACTAAGAACAACACAGCCACTCACTCACTCCTCCACCCCAGTGGGACCGGGAGAAGAATTGACAAAAAAATAAAACTCCTGGGTTGAGATAAAGACTATTTAATAGACCAAAAACAGCAAAGGAAGAGATGATAATAATAATAATAGAACATACAACCATAATAAATCCAAAACACAGCACTATACCAACTACTAGGATGAAAATTAACTCTATTTCAGCAGAATCCAGTATGTCATCATAAAGCATTATCCTTGCTCCCTTTTTTGTAGCCAGGCTGATATGTTTGAGAGGAAAAGGACAACCTTTCATGCGCACAGCCATTAGAGAATGGGATTATTTAGGATTTATAGTTTTTGAGTATCAATGCTTTAGCATGTGTGACACTGTAAATGGCACAGATCTTGTTCCAGAAATAGGCACTGCAGCAGGAAAACAAAATTCACTGAAAAAACCCACCTGATATGATCCAGAGCACATGTGGAACAAATTTAAACAAGTTGATGTTTAATTACACTGTTAAAACCTTTCATATTAATACTGATCTGACCTTGACCTGGAGCATCAGTATGTTCAGAATGTAGTCAGCATGATGTCAGGTTTGAGATTGTAACAGTTTAAATACAATTTAAACTGGATAAGAATTTAATGTACTGTCGATACAATGTATGTTACAAACACAAAGTTTGGCCACAGAACAATGTTGAACTCCATTTTACAGCTTCAGCATCTTTGTTTCTTATCATAGCAATCACCCTCCAGCCAATTCCAAAGGAACCCTGGAGATTTATCTTTCCTGGATGCTACATTGAATGATCTTTGTTAAACCAAGTTCACACTCTGCTGAAGTTTCTTGAACTAAAAGGGCAAAGGATGCTGTGCCGTTGATATGCACTGGCAATCCTGTCTGCCTCTGGCCCCAGGTATCACTTCTTCTGTTATGTGTACATGAACTCAACTAATTTTAGTTGAAAGGGGTACACAAGTACTCATACTAACTGTTCAACAAGCAGCACAGAATAACCTGTGTCAGACAGGCATGTTCAAAGTAATTCCTTCTCCTGGCACAACTGACATACTTGTTTGTCCCAGAAAACAAATTAACTTCTCCAGTAGATCACAGTACAAAAATGAGCTGATAGATATAAATACTTCTAGTAAAAGTGTGGTTATTATCTATTTCCTCCACAGAATTATGACTTCTTTCATTCTGAACAGTCACATTCCAAGGTCAGTAATTCAATACTTCTGGAGCAGCACTGAGAAAGGAATACAGCTATTTAGTATCCATTCTGCTATTCTTACTGACTGTCAGTATTCTTTCATTTTTGTGAGGGTCTATTTACAGAGAGGGAGACAATAAATGCTCAGTATAGAGGTAAACCCCAGCCTTCTATTGAGTTTTACAGAATACCGTGTTCAAACAGTGCCAGATCAGCTGGAAAACCAATACAAAATAATTGTAATTGAACAAATTCTCATCTATTTAATAACATGTGTAAATACTAGCCAGACAGACATAATGATTCCTTATGTATGAAAAGAGAGGAGGGAGAAGAGCAAGCAAACTACAAGATGGATTTGAAATAAACATACCTTCAACCTGTTCTTGCGAGTCTGCTGATCCTGAAAAAGCGACCTGGTACTTCAGCAGAAAAGCAACAAGATTTTGCAGTAATGATGCAATGATTGGTTTCAGACGGGGAGGTAAGCTTCCAATTCATAAAAGCACCTTGAGGCTCCAGTCATCTTTTCATTGTTTCCTGTAAGGAGAACCGGTGTCAGGATTATGCAGCTGAGGTGACCTCCTTCAGCTGGCTGAGAAGGGACTGCACAAAACAGGACCACACAGCAGCCAAGCCCAGGGCAGCTCCCTTCTGCAACCATGATTGTGTCAGCTGTATGTGAAACCACAGCCACAGCCTGAATTGATCACAAGTTTCCTAGAGGCCTTGGCACAGGTGATCAGAGACCAAGTGTATGCAACTCTCTGTTAATGGTTGCGGAGTAGTGTTTACTGCTGCTATGACTTCAAGCAAAAGAATTTGCCTCTTTCGTGTATACCTGCACTGATCTAAAGGTTTAAACATTAATGTGCTTAATGAACTTAGTTGGTTATCCTGTGTTTTCACTAACCAATCATTCCATGATGGTTCAGTACAAGTCACCAGTTCTCTGTCCACTGCCTTTTCCAGAAAACATTTTTTAATATCTGAAATTCTAGGCAAGAACCATTCCCACAGAAGACATCAAAATTCTAAATACTGACTGATAAAACGGCCTCTTCCTCCTCACCCGTCTAAGGCAGTTAGAAGATGTTACTACCCCCATAATTTCTGTGTAGTTAGATGATGGGTAGCTTGGTGATGTTTGCATATTTGTTGACATTGCTTCTCCACCCTGCATGGTTCTTGCAGATTGTGTTTTTTAGAATGTTAACATTAGCAAAAGACATTTCATGTCAAAGCCTCATTTCCCTCAGGACAAGTTATAGTTTGTTAACTCCTCCAAATTGTTTTTCACTACTATACTAACACTGGTAAGTCCCTGACAGATTAATTTCTTCCTTCTTTCTCTTTTTAGACAGAATATCTTTTATAAGTAGAATCAAATAATTTTCAGGGGTGACTCAATGCCAAAACTAGATGCATTTTCCTTCAGAGAACTAGAATGAAAAGTTATTTACACTTCAGCTCTCTAAGGGGCTGTTTTAAAGAATGACTTCATATTTAAGTGTTGAGTTGAACAAGAGACTAAGACAGCTTTGTGGTTTACACAGCAGTTTTTTCAAAGCAAATTTGGATCATTAGTTTCTTCTGGAATTAGAAAAATCAACATACCATGCTGAACTCAGATGGAGTATCACTGATTTCAATTCAGTTTATTAAACAAAAATGAAATATTAATTTGTTCTCAGATTGCATTTCCTATTAAGTTGTAAGTAAGCAAATAAATGAATAACATGAATTGATTTAACTGAGGTTTTTAATATATAGTCTGCGAGCTTACCTCATTCTAATAGCTACTAATTCACATCAATAACAAACTCACTCAAATTTTTAGAATGCTTTTTCATTCATGCTTTTCCCAGGACATCTTTGTAGACGATACAAAGAAGAAACAGGTGTGTATTATCATAGCCCAGAGATCAATGTGATTTTTCGCATTAAGATTTAATCTGATCTTTTTTATATATATATTAAAAAAAAAGGTAAAGTTTAATTCTTGTCTTTACTAAATATATTAAGGCTACAACTAAGAACAACTCCAAGACACTGGGATTGTCTGAAAACTGAGGTTTTTTCATAGATTCCCTGATATAGTTCTTGAAGGACTTATCCACTTGCTCTCCAGTCCTTTGGCTAAACTGTACACTATAATCATTCTTATGCCAAAATCTCTTATTATGCCATTCCCCCTGATTTCACCATCAGGCTGGAAAAAAACATTGATCAGCTAAAGGATCTGGCTTTTGCTTAGCTTCACTGTTTCCATCACTCTGCTGAGCATAGAGGCATACAAACTTTTTCTGCCTTCTTGATTTGATATGTAAACAAACACAATCAGTTATGTTTATAAGCCTAATGCAGGATAACATTTGAGTTTCCTTAGGTGCTAAGCTTGTTGCTCCCATTAAAATTAATATAGTCTCAACTACATCTACGAAATAGAATCTGGCAGTAAATTTTGCAAACTCCTTGAAGGAAACTTGCTGAACACCCAAATTACAGATTGCTAAGGTATTTTGGTTATATAAAACCATCAGAGAGACCAAAGGGACAAATAATTCCCATTTCTAGAGAAAGCTATGGTAGCTGTCACTAAAAAAAGGGATTGCAAGTTCACAATGAGAGCTGAAATTCCTATCTGGCTGATAGAAAAGGCCTGAGGGGGTGGGTAAGGAAGAGGAAGAAGTTTGTGGTTGATAGGAAGAAACTGAATGAGGGAAAGATGTACGGCAGACAGAAAAAGGTATTGCTATTCTTCTGTCCAGTAAAATGTATCTTACAATCATTTACAGATTTCTTTTAATCCCCTACAAATTCCATTGAGCTAGCAGAGGTATACCCTCAGTTTAAGCTCTGAGAAAAATCAAGGTTTTTTAAGGAGCTTTCAGACCCACTTTTACATCTAAGGTTTTTCTTCTTTCATGGATCATCCATAACAGAGAAAATAAAATTTTGTTTATAAAATTGGATTGCTTATCGGAAGAGCACTCCAACACACTTCAGATCCTTTTGGAATGAATTTATTTACTTGCAGACTTTCTAAATATGTATCAGCTTGAAAATGCTATTTTTGTTTGGCCAAGGTCTCTCAGGTTACATGCACATGGTTAGACAGAAATGAAGCTTTATACTAGTCTCTTGATTTCTGGAGTTCCACTGGAACAATTTCAAAGTAAATATCCATTCTTTCTGCAACGCTTATTCAAAATGTGGTGAATGTTGCTTTGCAAACTATCCCACTGGAACCCTGAGGGACATCTGGCATTCAGGTGACTCTGTATGGATACTCATTATTGCAATCTAAATTTAAAATCATCTGTCGTTACCACTTTGCCATGAATTTCCAACTTCTGCAGTATCATATAATTACAGAATAATTTAAGTTGGAAGGGATCTCTGGAGGTCATGTAATCCAACCTGCAAACACACACATAATAGGGTGCCAACATTGGCATGTTGAAGAGAACCAGTCCCAGAACCGAGCCAGGCTGGTCTCTTTCCCCAACGGCTCGTTTTCCTGCGCACAGGGACAGCCTGCTCCTACGCTTTTAAGACTTCCTCCTTGAAAAACGTCCAGCCTTCCTGGACTCCTTTTACCTTCAGGGCTGTCTCCCAAGGGACTCAATCAAGCAGACTCATGAAAAGACCAAAGTCTGCCCTCCAGAAGTCCATGATGGCAGTCCTGCTGGCTTCCCTTCTCGCTTCCCTGAGAATCAAAAACTATCATTTTGTGATCGCTGTACATCAGGCAGCCTCCAACTGTTACATCCCCCACCAGTTCCTCTCTGTTTACACTTAATAAAGCACTGCTAAGTACTTTTTTGTCCATAAACATAACTGTTGTCTAAAAAATGGTAAAGAAGAGAAAAAACAAAAGGGAATTCATGCTGTGGCACACACTAAGTCACAAATATCTGATCTCATATATTTACTTCAGTCATGAGTCAATCCTTTGCTCTGGACAAATTCTGACTTTCTGAAGAAAGAGTAAACTTTATCAAAGGGTAAACATCAAAAAATCTCAGTGAGGTTGTTGCAAAAAGCAACACCCTGTTTGGAGACAGGAAGTACATGCTTGAGAAGTCTTGTAATAAGAAGCCCTTCTTGTCTTAGACTACCTATGGATTTTTTTTAATGTCCTATACTACCTATATTTCACCAGTAAAGAAAAAAAAATTTCTTCAAATAGTGCTGGTAAATTTTGATACCCCTAAAACAGAACACAGGAACTTTTCACCTAAGGCATAAATAGTTTGGACTGACCTTTTTTAAAAGAGCTTCTAAAGTATAAAATGGAGCTTATGATAAGATGAATTACAGATACGATGGCAGAAGAAACATATCCTTGGGGAAAAAAATATACAATACCCAATAAAAAAAGTCATTTTGCTTGTGTATCCCTTTAAACAGTGTGCTGCATCTTAGGTTTCTTGTGGTTCTCACTTCCTTCTATGCAAAAAATGTGACTCTATTGAAATATTCTGTTATTTGAGTACCAGAAATCTTTCTATTCGATACATCACAGAAAAAAATACTGAAGGAGAACAAAAACTGTCTGAATGAAGGAAAAAAAGATAGCAGCTTGCTTACACACTTTTCATCTGCCAGTAATGTTTTTAGTTAAGTCACTTTGGACTTAATTAAAGTTAAATTAGCTCTATTCATCAGACTGAATAGAAGTGCTTAATACTGATGTTTGGCTACACTATACTATAAAAATGGAGTTTTATCAATCCCACAGTAACATTATGAGGACCCAGGCTATGGATCTGAATGCATAATTTTGGCATTGTGTGCATCTTGCAAGCTGGTTTGCAAGTCACTGTAGGAAAACAAATTCTACATAAATAAGATTCTCCCTGCCCTCAAATTCTACCTCTTCCACCATCAGACAGAGGATAAGTATCACCACATCAATTATATTTCTCTGAAGACATATACAAAGAAAATATAATCAATAAAGAAAGCACTGGTTTACTGCTTTTAATTACAAAGTGATGGAAAAAAGCCAATATGTATTTAGCACGCCCTTGGCCAATGGGGACTCCATATGGTTTCTCCTGACCCTGTAGCTTAGGGTCTATCTGCTATACATCTTTCTCCTTACAATATAAGACAGGTTTCTTGTTGATAGACCAAAAATTGAATGAAGTATTAGAGCTATATGATCTAAAGTTTCTTTAATCTGGGGAAAACACCCCGAAGAAGTCTGAGACTTTTACCATTTCAATAACTTGTCTTGAAATATGAACTCAGAAGTACTTGTATCAGCAGAAGACAAAATCATGGTAGTAGAATGAATAACAAGTGGGGTGCAAGAGGAGTCTTTTCTGCCAGCGTAGGTGTAAAGTTCAATTACATTTTAAGTGTGTGCAAACCTTTGACCAGCAGACTCACCCCAGTAAAGGACCAATATTACTGTCTTCTGAACTGACACAGGCACTGTACAGTTGGGCTGTCAACCATCCTCAAGCTGAACATAGTTACATGTTACTAGGATCCTTTAGGCTACAATTTTTCCAAAATTTTGATACCTAATTTGACAGAGACTTTAAAAAAATATGAACAAAGCTAATTTACAAGGTAAAGAAACATGAAATGTTCTGAGTCTAAGACTATTTTCAGTTAGGCACAATATAATGGATCCATATGTGAAAATGAATGATGCAAAGAAACAGAGCTAGGTTAATAGACTATAAAGGACAAAGTTTGAAATTGTATGCTCTAGTTTAACTCCATCACTTAACAATCAACTTTTTCATTAGGGAAATAAAATAAAACTCTTGCAAACAGGAATGAAACAATCTACCTTCAATAGTAAAGACTTTTCTCTGCAACATGAATTTGTGTGACAGTATTTAATTTCAATACGGATAAAATGGAAAAAGTAATAGAGCAATCTAGAAGGAGATTATAAATTAAAAACTGAAAATGAAATCTCTTTGCGCATTGGCCCAGTGGAACTGCTATATGTTTTATGGTTTTCTCTGTATAAGAGAGAAAACAAGAAGAAAACCTTTGTTTATTTAATTTGGGGGGGGGCAATTAAATAAGGGAAACAACTTGTGTGACTGCAGGCTGCTCATTACTGTCTGGCATGTGGAAGAGACCATATTTTAATATGTTGATCAGATTGCCTATAATTTTAATCTTGGATTTCAGTGTCACAGAGGGAATTGTAACTCAATGGAAACCCTACCTTCTGTACCCAGCCAGTTTCCATTTTTTAATAATTCAATATTTAAGTAACAGCATTGTTTTAGCTTTCATTCAGAAATAAAACAATCCAGCCATTAGAACTTAGACTGTATCCCAAAACTTCTGATTAAATACTTACATTAACTTGTATCCCATTCCCTCACACACCAGTAGTGGTAGGGGGTCTTACAAGAGAGAGATACCTGTTGTAAAAGATCTTGTAGGTTCCCTCCAGAATACCGATCGCTCAATCTCTTAGGAAACAGCCTGAACAAAGGTCCAGAGCTCTACATAAGAAGAAATGAAGTTACATTCAAAAAGGAATGGACAAGATTACCCAAAAATGAGAATGTACCTCTGTCTGGTCCTGATCCAATAAAACAACTCAACCCGAACTGATCAAGACCTTTAAATAGATATTGGAATTAAATTCTTTCACATATACTTGAAAGGTATATGAATACTGCAAGTCAACATCACTATGCATAGGTTCCAAAGGCTTTGTAGAACTGCAGTACAAATGTACTCTTTGAAAATAACTTGCATAAAATATAGGCTATTCTGTGAAACTTTTAATGGTTTTTAATTTAAACAATCCCCTCAGGCAGAAAATATATTCTTTTAGATAGTACCAAGTGAGTTCAGGATAGGTTGTAGGGGAAAGCTGGGAGAAGGCAGCTGAGAAAAGTGACACAGAATAATAAAAGTATTTTTAAAGGTCAGTGAAAATAAAATCTACATTAAAGTTACAGCAAAATATTCTCCAGCTTATCTGGTTACTGGAGCCTTCTAATGTTTTGTACCAAGTGACAAGATCTTTGCAATCACTCAACCTAACAGAGTTAAGAGTAACCTCTTAAAATCTTCTGCAAAATACCTTAGTTCTCAGGGTAATTTTAAAGAGCTGGCAAGTTATTGTGCACTCCATTCATTGTGAGTAGACACAGATGAACATCACCATTAGACCTGTTTCCAGACTAGATGAATATGCAAACACTGCTGGTGAGATTTCTTTATGCATGTAAATTTAAAATCCATTTTCCCTTCATCATCATGCACATGACTTTGAAACTCACTTTTTGCAACTGGCATGCCAATAAATCCCAATAACATAAATGTACATGGAAAGTGAACAAAACAGGAATACACAGAAAAATTACAGAATTTTAAAACATTAATTGTCATCCCCCTCTGCTGCTTAACAACAAAAAAAAAAAAGCGATTCATATTCTCTTTGAATTCATGCCCTTAAAGGAAAACTTGAGAAATTTTCAGTAGGCTATTCGTCATTCCTAAAAATAGTGCTGTACTATACATTGTAAAATGTATACCTTAATGCAGCTGGTTTAAACCTCCATCACGTTTAATGCTCTTAACACCATTCTTCTAATACATAAAGACAAAAGTTTACTTTTTCTTCCCTACAGTTTTCATTGGCAGTTTATATTCCTCCAGCACCTTTTAGACTTGCTATCACGCTACTCCTCAAAAAATCGATAACATTCTTTATTGTGTCACTGCAATTGGTATGCATACATACTGTATAGGGCCAGCAGTAAATTTCTGCATCTAAGGATTTTCTCAGGGAATCTGTATATTTATCCACAGACATATTTAGGACCCAATTTTTTCACATGCAAGGCTACATGCCCCAGAGTATAGTATACACAATTTTATACCTATTTTGTATGTGGAAGCATGAAACGTAGATTTACAGATATAGCTAGAGTGTTTCATTCTAGCTATTCATTAATATAGTGCACACACATCCAGAAATTAATATGCAAATCCCGGCTCCCTTGATGCTTGTGGCAGAATTTGTATTGACTCTCAGAAAGAAGAGTTTTCACCTGTGATTACTGGACAGTAGATGGTTTTTCTGCTAGCTGAAATTATGAAAACACTGAGAAAACACCTAATTCTTAAACAACTTGATATATTTGAGGAGTCCAGACTGCAAATTAGAAAAGTTTTCTTTTTATAGCCCTATTAAAAGTCTCTGAAGCCTACATGTATGTGCAGCTCAGCATTCTTTTGGCTCCCAGTAATTACAATATACCCCCTTAGCTGCTCATCAATGTTCAGGGAAACTTGAAAAAGATAGCCAACTTCTAATACGTCCCAAAGAGCAAGTAGTTACTTTCTGAGTGCTAATGTTACAGACGTGTTATTCCACTGGTAGCAGAGTAACTAATGGTTAAAGTATGCATAGTCCACATTAGATTTGCACCAAATTATTCCTGTAGAGATATACTCTGTTTCTTTGATCACAATGTAAGCAGACACACCAATAAAATGAATTCTGATATAATTCACAGGAAAGTTTGAAGCCAGAGTCAAATGCATGCTGTCGTTCTGAATATTTGTTCATTCATTTCCATAGGGTAATGAGCAACGTTGAGTTTAAACCACTCATTTCAGCTCCATTTTACAATCTTTCTGCACTTTGGGGACATTCAAGAAATATGGGCTTCTTTATAACACTGAATAATGCTGGGGCAATATATGTATTTCTGTCCCTGGTATATTAGTTCTTGCGTAGCCCATTATTTCATCTGTGATGCTTCTGGGTTTGTGCTCTTTATAGTGCCAAACCTTGTTCCAAAATGACAGTGGCCTGAAGTCAAGTTTAAAAACATACTTCATTCGCAGTCAGAGAGGTTTTTTCATGAATGTTCCTTTTGTATTATACTATTTCTTCAATTACTCAAATTCATGTTCTACAGCTCTTCACTGGTCCTTGACCCACAGTACTCTTACACAGATAACAATTTTTACTTCCACTTGTGCAAATATTCCTGAAAGAGGGTAAACATTTGAAAAGCATTACTGAACAGTCACTTAATCCAATTACTTTATCAGACCTCTGGAGATTAATCTGGTTCTGTGCTGTATCATTTTTTTTTTTCTTTTTTTTTTTTCTTTTTATTTTTTTTTTAAGGAATGTGAAACTCCTTCCTGCACAAATGCTGCACTCCAAATGTAAGCTAGATATAAGCCAGTAGATTGTGAATCCGAGAGAGTTATATCTTTACTTGGTATTATTTACACCTACAAATAAAGTCCTGGAATCTAAAAATATCCAAGTAAATGTTATGCTTCCCTTTCTGTCCCTCCACCATTTGATTTAACACCAAATTTAATGATGACATTATCTATGTTGATTCACGATTCCATGGGATAAGAAGAAATACCTGCTTTGAAATACAGGAATGCAGATAAAAAATACAGAAGAGAAACATAAAGCTGAGAGAAAGGTAAAGAAAAGAAAATTGAAAAAATAGTGCAAAAAACTGTCTCAACACTGTATTTTCCATTCTCATGTCATTGAATATGACAATCAAATGATGCTATTCAGTCATCACGTAAAACTTGCCTTCCTTACCTTCATCTCCCTTAATCCCACTGATATTAATGCAAAACCCAATGTTGAATCAAACTAGGCTCTGGCTTAATGGTCCACTGATATTAAAAATATTAGTTGCTTTTTGCATAGATGAAGAAATTACTTTAGCTTCAGCTGAAGTGCCATTCCCCATAATTTTGTCAATAACTTTCACCTCTTGCTATTCCAGTTCTCCTTTCTTCTTCATTACCAGCCGTGAGGTCAGTCTCTCCCCAATTCACTTTGGAATTCCGTGGATTTTTCTCTCCTGTTAGAAAATCCAACTGATTCCTAAAGCCCCCGGATTCTCTGTTCCTTCCCACTCTGGTACATACCAAAACATTGTTTCTTAATTTTTTTATCCATTTTCATAAAGAGCCTGGAACTTTTGTATTACATTTCCTCAAAAGGCAATATTTCTGAAAATTGTTTGTTGTATTCAGTCTTTTACATTGTTTTATGATCTTCATGCAATTACTGAAAATATTCAGCAAAACCTCTCCATGTATCAGGGAGAGACACCACTACTTCACCTTACTTTCGTCTTTATCTATTTTTGCTAAGTAAGTTTCCAAATGCAGTTTGAAAATATCCATTTTTCTTATATCATTACAAGACAATTGTACATGTGATAACAGATGCAATTTCTCTAATTTAGAAAGGAAAGAGCTTTGATCAGAATTGCTAATTTGTCTAACTGATGGACATTCAGAACTCCACAGAAACCATAGGGCAGTCACCTCACAAACACAGGACTGATATTTCTTTAAAATCTACTTTCCCTGAACTTATAGTAGCATTTCATGTCACTACAGGTAAAGACTGGAACAGAGCCTTTTCTGCTACTTCCTTTGAGCTTTTAATATTAGTATCAAGAAACAGCAAAGCAGGCAGGCATATTTGGGGTAAAGAGATTATTAAACATTTTTTCTTTTCTTTTTTTTTTTTTTTTTTTTTAAGATTTTGTCTATGCAATATATTTTTACCAAGCGATCATGACACATGACTTTACCAGGAAAAGAATCTCATTGAAAAAACTCTGATTATTTGTATGTCTTAATTTAAGAAACTTCAAACAAAGGATTTTAATTCACGTAACTAAAATGATAGTCGTCATTTCCAAATGTCCCAATTAATTTCTCTGTGGGATAGATGTGTCCTAGGCATTCAGGAAATCTTTCCAAGTTCCAAAAGGAGGTCTGGCCTCATCCATTTCAGTGAAGATAAACTGTCCCAATAGATAAATAAACTGTCCCATAGACAAATTAATTTCATTTCCAAATTCAGAGCTAAATCTAGTTATAAAACATCTCAGAAGTTTGAGAGTGTCAAACTAAAAAGTTTGTAAATGATCTGTATTTATCTCCTATTAAACCTTCTCAATCTGCCACCTTTTATCTTGTGAAGTTAACATTTCTTAATAACTAAATAGCAAATGTTCTTCTCAGCAGAATTTGGAACACTTTAATGGTAAACAACAAAGGCTTTAACTTCGCAATTGTTTAGGGATTTTTCACTGAATAACTCCAAAATCTGATGCCTGAATTAAATAGTTCTGAGCTCAATGTTTACCGACATATTACTACAAACTCCAGGGAAGTTTTATTTTGTTCACTAGGGCTCGATTGTTTGGGTTGGTTTTATTTTCTTTTGAAAAATAGCTTCTACTGTTTGTACATATGACATGACCCATAAAGGTCAATCCTTATTTCATTTTCTCCATCTTCCTTTATTCTCGAGACTTTTTGCTGTGGTCTAAACAATTTGCCTTCCAACTAAGCTCTCTGCAACTGCTGGACCACTTCTTTTGATAAAGTGTAAACTGCTAGATCAATGCATTTTTTCCTCAGTCTTCAGCTCTCTGAATCCCACACATCCAGCTAGATGCAAGACAGTAGAAGCAGTATACTATTTAAAATGTTTTAAGGCTGCCTACCTGAAATTTAATTTCAGTAAATGTCAATACCATGCTTGACATGGTCAGTATAAACATGTCAGATTCACAGTGCTGCTAACTTCAGACCACCCTTGATACATATTTTGGGAATGTAAATTCTATCATTTTGAAGTATTGATTGACTTCGGTTGAAAATCATCACATGCAGCAACTAAGAATTTATATTCACCTGTATGAAGTTTAAAAGTGAATCTTTCACTAAGAGTCCATGGAAATCAGCTCTTTTTTTTTTTTTTTTTTGGGGGGGGGGGGAATGTATACAACCAGGGTTGTTTTAAAGTCCTTCACCCATAAGGTTACTATAAGTCAAGACTATTAGATCAATTTAGCAAAGTATTTACTCATTATTCTTCTGTTAATCAATTCATTATTTTCTCAGATTGCATTGAAATACTGTAATCAGTATTTTCATAAACTAATTTCACTTCATGAATAAGCAGTTGCTGCTAACAAAAAAAAATTAACTCAGAATAACAACAACTGTAAATAAGTTTTGGTCTTAGTAAGGTACTCAGGTCATATTCTGATGGGAATATTAACTACTAAACAAATATATTAGATATATGGTTTTATTTATGCTTTGGTAAGTAGATGATTCATTTAGGAATACACTTATTTTTTTCTAAATCTGACTGAACACCCTGTGAAATTCTTGGTCAGAGAAGTCAGCTAAATTATTCTCTCTCCTCCCCCTTTCTTCCTGGCTTTTTGAGGATCTTCACAAAGGACAGCTATTACAGAGATATTCAGGAGGGGGTAAAACCAGAGTACACAAATAAACCTGTGCAACATCCTTCACTCGGCCATGGTCTAGATCTTTCCCTAGTGATTTGCATTTTTCAAGAACATTCTTTTAAATTTTAAAAACATGCTCACTTCACCACTAAGTAATATTATCACCAGCAACAAGGAAAGAGAGCTATATTCCAACAAATGAAGAACAAGAAAAAGACATGCTCCAAGACATCCATACCTCAAGTTATACTTGTCTTTCATCTCACTCTCACTTTCCATAAAATGCCACCACCTACTACGGTCATGACTGAAATTAGTGATGAGAATATAAGATGATTAACACAGGATTTAAACAGAACATTACAAACAGAAATTGCATTAGAATTGGGGGGGAGGGGGGGCGGGGGAGGATAAAGGAAACCATTTTTTAAATTTTCTTCACATTCAGAAGATTGCTACATTCTGATAATTTCTTTAAAGGACTGAATAGATTACTTTTTACATGACTCTATTTTTATTATTTTCCACATTTTTATGAATAGCTGCATATTGATGAAAAAGAAAGAACCCTTACTTTTAAAAATGCCTAAATGAAAGATTCAGATTTCTCCAAATGTATTCCTTTTATTCCCTTGAAATAACTACTGGTCAAATCCTCTTCAAAATTGCAAGTCATCTCTATTGCTTTGTAAATACCATTTTTAGTAAATAAAAAATGGCTGCAAGAAATTAGATTTGAGGTACATATCATGTCCACAATTATCAAAGAGCACTTACTGTGATTCTGACTATGAAATTTAGAACAAATACAATATAATCTTCACTTTTTTGTCAATTCGTCTAGAACCCACTAGACTAGGTTTCTGTGAAATCCATGTTCTTTTAGAACATTCACCTCACTACTGGCATTCACCTGCATTAAAACACAAATTTTGTCTAAAACCAGAGAATTTAGAGATTACTTTGTAAACTAAAAAGCACATTAGATGAAAAGCCACCCAAGCATTTTTTAAAGGAATTAAGTTTAAGTATTCTATATATAAAAATTAATTTTAATTGAATATTTGCACTGAAGCTCTTCTCAGAACACTGAGTTTGAAATGATAAGTAACATTAGAGATACTGGAAAAATCATATAATAGATAAATGGACAATAATACTATGACATTATCAGTTTCTCATATATGTATTAACTTCCTACACATATTTTCATAGTGGAAATCACTGCTCACTTATTTCAATAATAATCATATTTAAATGCAGCTTTATTTCTAAAATGATTTTGCTGCTGTAGTCACTCAGCTCAAAATACACACATATAGCCCACCAAAACTTTTACATAAATGTCTCTAGTAACTACTGGGGAGAAGATTTTTGCCGAGTACAAACATCACTTATCATGAGAACACATTACCACATGTATTGCAATAATGCCCTTTAAATGAGGCTAACTAGATAGAGCAATATTAAATAGAACAATTTAAAGTCTCTATGGAAAAGGACATTAAAGTACAACTGAAAACAACTTTTTAATGCCTTTTGGTTTTTTCTTTAAATTCTGTGACTAGCAAAAAGTATTAGAACTCTGATAGGCTTTTAAAAACAGTTGTAAAAGTCAATGAAGAAATAAACATTTCTGAACAACTAGTTACATTTCTCTTATACTATAATCAAGCTTGGCATTATTCTGTATAATGAAACTACTAGCAGGTGTTAGGTGCCTCAGGGAACTACTGTTTCCTAGTGACTCCCTCCTTAACATTGCTATGTGTAGAGAAGCATATTTGCTTACAGAGTAACAGAATTTGGATCTAGGGCAGGGGAATCTGTAGAGAAAATATTGAAATCGCATTTAACTACAGAAAAAAAAAAAGATGTTTTGCAATTTTTAATGTCATTTAAATTCACAAATCACAGGAAGAACATAAATTTGAAGTCATATAGCAGAGTGCAAAGTAGCAATTTCTCAGTTCAGAATGATGTTGTTTCATAGATGTGACCATAATCAGAGCCTCGATCAATTTGATTTTAATGCTAAGTTTAAATCAAAACCCCCTGAGGCAGTTAGGTCAAATCACTGCTCTAGTGTAAAAAGTTCAAAGGTCTACATGCATGTCCTTTTTCATATCTTGAATTTCTCTTTGCAGCGAAGACTGTATCCTATTTGTTAACAAAATGCTTATCCACCAATCTTTGCTCTTCTCACAGCCCCAAAATAAGAAACAAGTTAAGTAAATCAACCGCCTTGATTGACTCAACTTCTTTAGCTGTGAAATACGTAATATGAATATACCTGCTGGTTGAGGATGCATGTATGCTGGCATACATTCTCTTCTGCATCCACCTAAACCACAGTGTGCAGGAAACAACATTTCTTCAAACAATGACTCTGCATACATTGCCATCTCCTGTTCTGTCTGGCAAGCAAACAGCTTTAAAAATCCATTGTAGGGGATGGACCATATGGCTGCATAGTACCATCTGCACCCTACAGAAAGATGAAAATGTATTGGTGAGTGCTCCCAAACTGCAAAAAGTACACTAGCAATACCCTGCAATTTCTTTTTTGCCCCAGATTATTTCTAATTTCAGAAACTTAAGGCCAGATAGTATTTTCCATAACTATTTCCCCAGTCTAGCAAGGCAAAAGTCCTATTAGCAGGATACAGAACAATCTGGAAATTGGGTAACTTGCCTATGCTGAACATCAGAATTCTTGTCAAAGTAGAAGAGGACATAAGGCAGATGGCAACCAAGCTAGATTGATACCACACATCGTATCAATCCCTTGATAACTGCAGCTATCCCAGGAATTAACCAGGTCCATCCCAATAGAAGGAACATTCTCTGTTTAGCTCTCAGAATTCATGTATTACAATGTGCCATATCCCTAATGTTTCTGCTGGAGCACAAAACTACCCACTACTACATAAACTCTATAGTCGTTTAGTCCCTATACAAAATCAAACAGACTTCAAATTCAGCATATGACAATATTTTAGCACACTTAGGAATTACGTAGAAATCTCCATACAGTGTAATTCTACTGATACCACCCAGCTTCATCCACAAAATTCCTCAGGTTGTAGAATATTCTACGAATGCATTTTTGGCATACTATACAAGCAGAGGCATATGCATGTAATGGCATATCGTACCATCAAAAATCAAGCACAATAAACTTTGTCAGCAACAATCATAGATGATCTTAGCAGCTACACAGTTTTACAGCTCCATTAACCTAAAATTTTACTAGCTGACGATTTTTTCTGTCAAGCATATTTGGAATTCACAACAATCCAAATTATTTCTGCTATTTTCTTATTGTAAACAGTTACAAGGCATAACATTAGTAACATCACAACAACCTGAGCTTTGACAAATCATTAATTTTCCTAGTCAAAAAGAATAGCAAGTGACCCACTTGCTCAAACCCTTTGGTGATGACATCTGGTGACATGAATCTGATTACAAATTTGATTTTGCTAAAGCAATAGTTCCACTGACATAGGAAACCATCATGCATCCTTATGGGGGCATTGGCAGAGGTAGACATGGGCCCAAGTAATCCATCAGTACGACCAACACATACTCAGTCTTCCCCTCACCTATTTCTACCAACAGAATGACTCAAGGTGTTGGCTGATTAAAATACCACAGGTTTATTTGAAAATAACTGCAGTTATTGACCTTACACAAGCAAAGCAATTACATATATATGCATAGTAATCTGTCATATTTTACCTACATTACCACATAAACTCCATAACAGGCTGTTCAACAGCCAGAAGCATATGTTGAACATAAGACATTCAGTTCTGTATGGATCTGCCACCTTCCTCCTCCTGCAGCACATCCCCTTTGTTCCCTCAGTCTCCTGCCTCTTTCATAGGCAGCAGGTGGCAGGCATGCCCTGGCTGGCTGCTGCATCTCTCAGCTGGCTGGCATTACTGACACCATACAGTTGGCACTGATTTGGATCTCCTCCTTCTGTCCACCCACCAATTCACACAAGCTTGTAGACCTTTCATGCCTTTGAGATCTCTACCCTCTGTCAATATGGCTGAAGTCAGGCAATGAGTTCAAAAAAATATTAATGATAAACTTGACAGCTGCTCAGCAGGTAAGCCTCATCTCTTAAGAAACAAGGCTGATATCTGTGCATTCAATTTTTTGTGAGTGAAACTGCAGGAAACAATAGAAAACTCTGAAGTATAATACAACAAAGAAAAAGGACTAATTACAGAGGTTCCCGAATTTTTAAAGTTTAAGTAAACCTAAGAGTTGAACTTAAATTATGAAAAACATTGAATCCATACACAATGAGAAGTCCTAGGAACATGGGCACGATATGCTGCTTTAGTTGCACAAAACTAATAGGTGGAATTAAAGTGAAAAATGGAGCTTAATGTTAACCAGTGGAGTAGCAACAGTAAATCCAAAATAAAATGGAAGTACATAGAATGAAGGTATTATCTCTTGTGTAATTGTGTGTCTGTGCCGTATGATCATGGATCCTAACAAATGTGATTATCAGCCGCCTGAATGATAGGCATTTCATCAATTCTGCACCAGGCCAGTAAGCACAAGTGCTAGGAGCAGCAAAATCAGGAAGATGCAATAAAACGAAATGGCTTTAACAGAATAAATGGCTGCCAGAATTACTGAACCTATTATTTAACATACAAAATACAGAATACTGTGCATTGCGTTATCTTTCTGTAGCTACAATGCTCTATCCAAAAAAATATCCTGAACTAGGGCATAATATCTGACCTCAGGCTGGAATTTCTGTCTCTAACCACTATTACCACCTTTGATTAAGATTGACAAACACAAATACTTACAGGACAAACCAAAATGTAATCTTTTTATCTTGAAATGAGTAGCATGATGTAGAAAATGGAAAAAAAAAACCAAAATCCAAACTAAACCAGAAATTTGAATGCCCTCAGAATTACGAAGAATGTTGAATACTTTTACACTCTTTTGATGCAGTGCCAGGATGACAATTTCAATGGGAAACTCCGTGGCTGGAGCTGCCAGTACTTCAGGAAAGAAATGGATCAGCTTATTCTTTAAATCTCCCTTTTATAACCCTACACTAATGGCTTAGAGACAGTGAAGGGTTTCATGAAGGCAGCAGACATTGCTCTGTATCACCACAGTTTCAAATATCATTTTTTTTCATTTTAACTCAAGAAAGTAAACAAGGGAATATGTTCATCAGTATCAAGATCAAAACTTCAGGCTCTTCCAGAAGTAGCATTCTAGTCCAGGCCCACCATCTTCTCTAATTTTAAATATATTTCAGATAAGGCCTTTGAGAATAACACAGTTTCCTTACTGCTGGCATAATTACTGTTCAGAATTGCTCTTAATATATTCACAGAGAGGAAACCATGTTAAAATTGAAACAACTTCACATTTTCAGGTCTGCATTAACCTTTAAATTGCTATTACAGCACTGTGAAATCCCCTCTGTGCTAAATAGAAGCAGTATTGCTCTAGTTAAACTCATTTTTTCAAGTTTTCTGCCTGCAAGCATGATTTGTTTTATTTAGAAGTTTCTGCATTCCCCACTGTTTAACAAGCACACACAGCTGAAGAGCTCTCTCACCTTCTTCTTTGTTCCTGCTGTGCCAACTAAACAAACTACTGAGGGCTATTTTATCTAAAGTATGACCTGGATTTGTTAACTCAAGTAAAGCAAGAATCAGATGACCCTAAGCACATAAGACTTTTGTTTACTCCACACCCCTCCCACCCCCAAAAAAGGTGAAGTTGGTGTTGGGATCAGGAAGAAAAATGGGCAAAGGCCAGGAAAGGTATTTGCTGCACTAAACTATATTAATGTTAGTATGACTAGAAATTTAAAACCAACTTTAACACTCAAAAGTCAGGAAACACAAAGTTGTGGTTGCCACAGGCATCATAAATCAGGCTTGTGCACACAGGCGCTATTTTGTATTACACTCTGCTAAATTTATAGGAACCACGTGGATATGTTATGGTTGTTTCTTAAAGTTTTAATATTAAATTATTGACTAGAGAACATGAGGTCATACAAGAAACATCCAGCAGTGCATTACAGAGCCATAAGCCTGAGTCTGTCTGGTATCTGCAAACAAACAGAAATTATATATAACACCTGGTGGTTTTTGCTGGAGCTTGACTATATTGTAAATACTATCAGATCTAGCTGCACAATGTTCAACAGGGATCAGCACCTGATAACAACCCTGATTTTCAGTATGTCAGCTGGACAGGAGTTATTTAGTAGTCAAGGTAGGGAAAGATGAGTTCTTAAACTTCTATATGTTGATATGTCATAAAAACTAAAGAATTGCAGATCTTCACTGCTGGGAAAGGGAGCAGCAAAAAGCTATTCAACCTTCTTTGACACCAAGGCCTGAAGAAGAGAGTACAGAAGAAAAATCATAACCATCATTACATTTATTATTCCACGTAGCTGCAACCTGCCTCAAAAGTGAGTATCTTTCAAGCCTGCTAGCCTTATGAAGTTGTATATGACTTCTTAAGCAGAAAATGGTTTACTGAATTTTACAAGATTCAGTAAATGTTTATTTACTTGACATTTAAATAAAGATAACTTTGCAGTAAACTCAGGATATAGCTTAAACATCAAGTCACGGACAAATAACATCTAATAAAGTCATGCCACACCAATTTTTATTTTCTCCATCTACATTTAATTGTTGGTTTCCAGATGGTATTAACTTAGGTTAACATCCTTAACATCCTTCACAAACCATTGACTTGTGTAGTTTCTTTATAAATGTATTTTTTAGCTCTCAAATATCAGAACTTTCTATGCTTAAAGTTATTCACAGGAAAGAGAAATATTTACATGAATGGCTTGTATTGTTTTCAATACTTGAAATGAGTAGCAGAGACTTTTCAAGCCTATCCTGATGTCACTAGAATGCATAACAAGAGAGTAACACTAGCACCATGTTAAAGCACGCATAGCCACAAGCATTTAAATTTATTGTTATCATGCTATGTCATAGGGAGAGATATTGCAAATTGCAGGACTTTTTGCTAGATTAAACACATTTCTCAAACTGTTCCTCTTAACTCTGCTATCCCTTCAAGGAATGTCTCAACAGGGAGAAGGCAGGTTTTCCTGTTATAGTTCCATCCAAAACTCATCCAAGGGGATCAGGTACTGAAGAACCTCTGATTTTCCTTTGGGGTTTTCAGCAGTGTGTTTCTAGCCCTTTTGTCATAACACAGAGAGGCCTGGAAACTAGAACTCTTCAAGTTTCAGTAACAATGCAAATTTAACAAACTTAATAGTTGCACCTCATAATTTGAGCACTTGACTTGCGAGGTTGAAGTTCCTGAGTTGGCAACACTTCACAGTGTTATAAAATGCTAACTTCACCCTGCATGTGTGAGCGCTCAGAGAAGCAAAGCACCTGTTTAAAATAGCACCAGTTGTCAGTCAGCTCCAAAAAGACAGGCCAGACCTTCCCCTGGCATTCAAAACCAGGGCAGAGAATTGGGAAAGCCCCCGACAGACAATACAGATGTCCTTTGATATCAGCAAACACCTAACTCTCCAGCTCACCCCCAAGAAACAATTTCAGCACCAAAACAGCCTTCCTCTTCCAGATCACAAACATTCCCTAGAACAAAAAGCAGGTTTTTGTCCTCAAATGAGCTCATCTGCAAAACTGGAATATTTTGAGCAACTTCAGCTTCTGTGCTGTGGTCTGCCTACCCCCAAACTCTTGACTTGGCCTGGAAGAAAAGAACAGCGCTTTCCTCTGATAATCACCAAAGAAGGAGAGGAATACTTCAGCCTAACTCATCTAAAATCTCTTTTTTTTTCCTCCTGTCAGTGTAAGATGTACCACTAATAATAACCTAAGTGACCTGAGACAAAGTCGTGATCTCTAGGGAAAATGCATCAGAGCAAGACAGTTTATAACAGTTTATAACTATGGTGAACGACCTGCAAAGTCAAATGTATGTACAACATGAGGAGTCTATATCCATAGCTTGGCGTTAGAGGAAGCAACCTGATTTTCTGAAGGCCTGCAATTATTTAAAGTGTGAAGAAACTGTATATATTCAGCAGCTCTGAAAATCAGCACTGGCACATTATCCATAGGCCTAGAGAGAGTAATTTTTAGAGCCCAGGTTGGAAAACTTTGGTGAAGTATGACAGCACATCACAGAGGTCTCAAAATAAGGAAGCAACAGAACCGGGAACACATTTCCAGCATTGGCATTCTCCAAGTCTCCCTCTTAGCACTATCATTTCTTCTTCTGCAATACTATTGGAGCACAAGATCTTTTACAGTGAAAGATGAATTCGAAGCTCTAGATAGATGTCCTTTACAATTTATACCCATGTACGTAATGTAATCTAATTAGATTTTTAAAAGAGTAAATTATGTTTTACATGCTAAGAGCGAGTAAATAAAGGGAAGAAAAAAGATAGTGGTTGCTAAGTGCATTTCTATTAAATGTGAAAAAAATCACACAGAAATATACTGGTTTAAAAGGAGCAAAGAACTCCAGGAATGATGCAACAAACCATTTTCCGAGAAAAATTGAAAGGAAAACTGGAAGAGGCAGTGCAGTCCCCAGCAAGTCATTGCCTTGAAAGATGCGACTCAAACCCTGAATGCACAAGAACAAGCTTGAATTTACAAAAGAAAGTGTTTGTTTTCAGATGGATAACACCTTGAAAATTCAGAAAAAGTGTAAAACTGATAAACAACTGTGCTGAGGATTTTTGCTTCACGTGAGACACTGCACTTGGATTTAGAATAACATATCATGCAAGGTTTGCAAGTACGCGTTTGCAAGATACTTTTGATGGAGAAGTGTGATGCAGGAGATGGGAATTCATTTTGCAAGTCAGACACACGTCTTCTGCCACTCCTTACCTTGAGCATAAGCCTCAGCCAGTCACTCCTCTTCACTTTTACATGAAGAAATGTCACCTACCTAAAGTCAAAAAAATATTGGTTTGACTGGAAAAATCAAAGTGCAAATTACCCCATCCTTGTTAAAAATAGTCTGAGACATTCTTTCACTGAAATACAGAATTTCTGTTGCCTCCCTTTTTAAGCCACGTGCTTAATTACCCATTTCTATAGCCATCTTAGCAAAATAGGAGACAGGGACCCTTGTAAATGGTCCTTCCATGCTGTTTAAATTATATTTTTTGGTCACTCATCCCAATTACACTTCCTTTGTCAGCCTTGTCACTATGATCTTGCAAACATTCTCTCTTTCTCTGTCCACGTATGGTGCGTGCCTTGCTGTCCTCCCTTGGGAGCAAAGACTCTGGGCATTACTACAACAAACCCAGCAGGATACTAATGGGCTGACTTCATTAACCTTTGCTGATTGAGCTGTGCAAAGTGCAAATATAGAGCACATTTGTGAAGTCTCATAAAGATTGATAAAGGGGATTTTCATGGCAAAAGAACCTGTATACTAAATTATCTATCTTCTGAAGAGTGTTTGTAGGTAACAATAGACTTTTATTTTTCTCTCAAAGCTGTAGCAGCACTTGAAAGGGCAAACAGAACATCGGAATGGGTCAATACAGGAACTGCACAGATGATAATTCATGTAGGGAAATGCCTATTTAAGCCCAGCAACAGAAGCTGCACTCACAAAATAAAAGGAGACAAGTTCTGATGAGAAAGAGCCATCAGATGGCATTAGCACTGGCTGGTGAGGCATGACGAGTCCAGGATGACATATGCCTTTCCCAAAACATTGCTGTCATCCCTCAAAACACACCATGCAAACCTGTCAGAAAGTTGAGCCGTGGAATGACTCCAACAGAGGTATCATTTGAGGGTAAATACCTTGCCTTTAAATTGCCTGTATTATTTAAACTCCATAACAGGTTTTTTTCAATTTATTGCATTCATGAAGATTGAATAGCTGAAATTCTAAGTAATTTTTAAGCCACACAGAAGGATGATCTAAGGATGGCAACTTAGAATTATATATATTTTTATATAAAAAACATAACAATCTCACCCTGGCTTTATTAAGCAGATAACCATACATATTAATTGCTTAGCTTCTCACCTTCCCAGAGTGATAATGAGTCTGCAGGTTACAATGTAAATTCATTACTTGCATTTTATTAGGTCAATCCAAAGCAAACTAAAACAAGAACTGTGAAACTAATAGTTCAAAGACATGGAAAACCATAAATAAAGAATTATAGTTGTATAAACATAAAAGCAAGTTTGAGATTGCCATGTCAATGAGCTACCAAAGATAGCAACATGATGAGTTATTAGTGTTAGCTTATATTTTTTAAAAAAGGAGGACAACAGCATAAATTTTGATGATGTTGCTTTATATTAGACAATGGGTACCTTTCTGGCTGCCATTTCAAGGAAACTCAAGAGCTACTCTTAGCTGGAAGAAGCACCCTTGCCTCAAACCGTGAGAAATATATATTAAACCCTAATTCTCTGTCTTCCAGTTTAATCAAAGTCTGCAGAAGAAGCTTAACTGCACTGTACAAGTGGAGAGAAAAGGTGAAACCACATAAAATCTGAGAATGGAGAGAATTTGAGCTTCTGTAAGCATTCCCTATTTATACTTTATTGAAACAAAGCAATTCAAAACATTAGCAATTCATGTCATGTTTCTGCACTGATTGCCACAACTTATAAAATTGTGACCCATCTTCATAAGTACTCTTCAAACCAAGGGGAGAAGCTTCATAGCTCATCAGTAAACATGAAAGGGTAGTCTTACAGAAATTTGGCCATGACTTGTTCAATTATTTCAGTGGAATCAAGCAAGTCTTCACATTACCCTTTAAGAATTAATTGAAATAAGAAAAAAACCTGTGTGAAGGTTCAAATGTTTTAAAAGATTTGCTCCACGCAATAGTGTAGAATATACATTTCTAAAAAGAAAAAAAAAAAAAAGGTACTTTTTTGGTGTATGTTTCTCTAATTTTTGTACATTATTTGAATATTTAGTAAGAATTATTTTCAATAAAACTGTACTGTTGAGGAAGAAGGACCATGCTTTCTGTTAATTACTGTTCTTCACAGATGAAAAAGATTACAATCATTTGTAACCGGTGATCTGGAATATTGTTTCTCTTTCTTTTCAAAACTTGGACAGGAATATTTAAGATCCAAATTACCGCTTGGATGATACCTTGTGCTTATTACCCCTCCCCAGTACTGTTAAAAATGATTCATTAATTTTTAATCTAAAAACAATTAATGTAGGATGTGAAAGGTTAGTTTTGAAATAAGGTGTGATACAAAGGAGATGGCAGGCACCCTGAGGAGCAGCAGATTGGCTCTGATCTTTTGCAAACCAAGTGAGATGTTGTTGTTCTGCTATGGATGAAGGGGCTCATTATCCCAAAGATAATTGCCCAGATGCCACACCAGTGAGGTCACACTAAACGCGGCTGTAGTTGCTGAACTAGTATTGGAGCTAATTAACAGTTAAGGCTGCAGGCAGCCATTTTGTACAGACCTCTACTTAGATGCATAGCTTTGCCATACCATTAACATTAACCATTTGCTCACTCTCTTTTTTCTGCTGAACAAAAATATCAGCTCACCTGTCAGAAGAGCAAACCCTTTGGTGTTATTTTTACAGCATTAAAATTCATCCTTTCAGTCATCCTGGATCATCAAGGATCATCAATCATTTTCATCCCAATGTCAACTAAAGATTTGGCATCTCTTCACGTTTGATGCAAGAGTAAACCTGAAGTTCTAAAAAGAGCTAACACATTAATAGGAAGCACGACAACAACATTTTAACTTTCCATCATGACTACTTTTTCCTGCCATCTCTCATTCTGGATTACATTCCTTATTTAATAAGGTGAAAGCATGAATTGAGACTTTTTGCATATGGTGCTTTCAGAGATCAATCTAGTTTTTAGCCATCCCTGCCTTAAAGGGATAGTTTAGTCAATAATACATTTGCAAAGTCCTGAGCCTTTGGAGATTTTAATAGCTATTTCACGAGTGCACACAGCCATCCCAGTGGAGTTCACTGGAGCAACAGAGGATTTGCCATGAGAGCAGCAAGCAGGCCAGAACAGGCAGGGCAAACGGGTAGTTTTTAAACGGTCTTTTTCAGATGCTCTAATTTCTCCCAGCTTCTTCAACTGACATCTGGTATTTTATTATTGCCTTGAAAAGCAGCAACTGAAACTTGTTAATTCTGCATTTCTATAACAGAACTGAGAGGACTTTAAACTGTTTGCCCTTGTGAATTCTCGTTAAGCTTAGTGTATCTTTATAGCCAAGAAGCGCTTAATAACATTGAAAAAGAAATCTGTTTTAAGATTGCAGAAAATTTAAAAAGTCAGCTTCCCCTTTGAAAGTTGGTTATGTTTAATCAGAAATAATTTTCCGTCAGTCAGAAAAATTTTCTAAGAGAAAGTGAATCATTCTGGGTTTTTGTCATTTTTCACCAAGAGGAAAAATTTTTGGTGTTAATCTGCTGTGAGACAGTACCTGCCCTACTTTTTTTCCTCATTTCAGTCACTGAACCAAAAAAAACCTGCTATCTCAATCCCAAATGGCCAGGTCTACTCCTGTAATGGTTAAATGGTCCAGAGAACTCTTTCCCAAGATTTATGTAGAAAGCGATGTCATTCCTACACAAGGAACATGCAAAAGTCTGAATGACCTCCAATGTTGAGAGGCCTGCTTTCACCCAACATCCAGCTGTGCCCTGCTTTACTCTTGCCTGACAATTGAAATGTTTTGCCATCCCCTGCAGCTTCTGAAACCCTACTCTTTTCAGAGGGCTGATGCTCCCCATAGGCTATTGCAATACTTCTTTTAGCCACAACGTTAAATAAGGTCAGGTTTTGTTGCACAGTCTTTTTGTTGGTGTACTTGTTTTTTTCCTCAGTACTTTCTTTCTCTTTCTTCTTTTTGGTCAGGTTTGGTCATCATAAATATATATCATTGATGGGCTAGGATTGCCTAGCTTTAAAATTTGGGCATGCACTTAAATATGTATATTATACATATGTATATACATATACACACATGTATTTGAAGGAGTGTCACTTTGGATACTTTTTACAGCAGTCTCCTGGGTTTTTCTGACTGTATGAAGCTATCAATGTTTTTCACTGCTCAGAAAAACAAGTCAAAGGCAGGCAGTATAAATGGTTAGTGGTAGCAAAGCAAAAATAAAAAGAAATCTGAGAATGAATCTCTGGGAACCTATAACAGCTGTCACAGGATGGCTGTAAATGGGTAAAACCTACACTGGAAAGAAGATATAGTGATTATTTTTTCAGGGTGTGCAAGAGGACTCCATACAATGTAAATCTATCCTGAGAGAACTTGCAAAGATTAAGAATATCTATTTTGAAAATATGGTAGGTAACAGGGGCTTTTTTTTTTTTTTTGGTATCTAAACCTGAAAATGACAACTTTCAAAACAATTCCCAACAATAAAATTGTCATTGTCTTCTTTTTTACATATGTAATGTAAATTTTATGTAATTTTATGCCTATGTTTTTGCCACAATTCAAAGATTGATTAATTAGCAGAGCACACCCTGTGAGAAAGGCAAGCAACTGTTAGCAAAATGCAGAGTTCATTCAGGTTCTGCTCTAGTCTCAGACTTGAGATCTGCTATCTCACCAAAATTTTTCTATATGTCTGCGAGCTTTAGTGGTTCTGGAAATTTTAACTGGGAATAGAGAAAAGACAGAAGAAGAAAAACAAACACAAGGTCTGACACAGGAAACAGTATACTGACTTATTTAAGACTTTTAAAATGTTGTCTGATTCAGTGCTTGCCAGTTCAACTTACTATTTTTAGCAAGAACATGATCTCTTCATCTACTGCTCCAGAGTGCAAAATATCTGATTTGCAAAGATGTGAATCTTTTGAAAATTCTGCTTTTAAAAAAGCTATTTGCATTTTCTTATGGAAGTCCTTCTAGATACCATGCTTGGGCAACCTGGTCTAGTTGGAGGTGTCCCTGTGACTGCAGGGGGGTCGGACTAGATGACCTTTGAAGGTCCCTTCCGGCCCAGTTGATTCTATGATTCTAAAATGTTTTAGTCTTTGAAGCAGCCTTCTGAAAAGAAATCAAACGTGGGTCTGAAGATGTGACCATATTGGCTAAGTCAAGCTCCAGATTTTACATGTTTTCATGTTATTACGTATGACATTATACTACTAAAATATTCTGTTACAGTGTCACAATAGATTAAAAAAAATTAGTGCAACCTGATTACAGATCAGCAGAAATCATAGAATGGTTGAGTTGGAAGGGAACTTAAAGATCATTGAATTCCAACCCCCCTGCCATGGGCAGGGACACCTCCTGCTACACCAGGTTGCTCAAAGCCCCATCCAGCCTGGACTTGAACACTTTCAGGGATGGGGCATCCATGACTTCCCTGGGCAACCTGTTCCAGTGCCT
Organism: Scolopax mira; assembly: GCA_004320125.1. NCBI lineage: Eukaryota > Metazoa > Chordata > Aves > Charadriiformes > Scolopacidae > Scolopax > Scolopax mira. The sequence continues at coordinate 82,353 of BJBW01000302.1, read as the reverse complement.
CACCACCCTCACTGTAAAGAATTTCTTTCTGGTGTCTAATCTATCTCCTCTCTTCCAATTTAAAACCGTTGCCCCTTGTCCTGTCACTACACTTCCTTACAAAGAGTCTCCTATAGGCTCCCTTCAGATATTGGTAGGCCATTATGAGGTCTCCCCAGAGCTTTCTCTTCTCCAGGCTGAACAACCCCAGCTCTCTCAGCCTGTCCTCATAGGGGAGGTGCTCCATCCCTCTGATCATCTTCATGGCCCTCCACTGGACCCATTCCAACAGGTCTATGTCCTTCCTGTGTTGAGGACTCCAAACCTGGACACAGTACTCCAGGTGGGGTCTCATGAGCACATTGTAGAGGGGAGAATCACTCCTGTGACCTGCTGGCCACACTTCTCTTGATGCAGCCCAGGATGCAGTTGGCTTTCTGGGCTGCCAGTGCACATTGCTGGCTCATGTTGAGCTTCTCATCCACCAACACCCCCAAGTCCTTCTCCTCAGGGCTGCTTTCTAGGCATTCTCCGCCCAACCTGTATTTGTGCCTGGGATTGCCACGCCTCAGGTGCAGGACCCTGCACGTGGCTTGGTTAAACTTCATGCAATTTGCACGAGCCCACCTCTCCAGCCTGTCCAGGTCCCTCTGGATGGTATCTCTTCCAGATTCCCAGTGTGTCAACTGCACCACCGAGTTTGGTGTCATCAGCAAACTTGCTGAGGGTGTGCTCTACCCCACTGCCCATATCTCCACAAAGATGAACAGCACTGGTCCCAGTACAGACCCCCGAGGAACATCACTCATCACTGACCACCAATTGGACATGGAGCCATTGACCACAAAGCCAGCTCCTTATCCACTGAGTGGTCCAGACATCTAATCCATTAGTTTCCAATTTTGAGACCAGGATGTCGTGCGGGACAGTGTCAAATGTTTTGAACAAGTCTGGGTAGATGACATCTGTTGCTCTTCCCTTGTCCACCAAGTATGTGGCAGGAGCGTAAAAAGCCACCAAATTTGTTAGGCACTATTTGCCCTTGGTGAAGCCATGTTGGCTGTCTCCAATCACCTCCTTATTTTCCATGTGCCTTAGTAGAGATTCCAGGAGGATCTGCTCCATAATCTTGCCAGGCACACAGGTGAGAGTGACTGGCCTGTAGTTCACTGGGTCTTCTTTTTTTAAATATTGGGGTTATGTTCCCCTTTTTCCAGTCTGCGGGAACTTCACCAGACTGCCACAATTTCTCAAATATGATGGAAAGCAGATTAGCAACTTCATCCGCCAGCTCCCTCAGGACCCGTGGATGGATTTTATCAGGTCCCATGGACTTATGCACCTTCAAGATTTGGACAGAAGCACTATTTATGGAAAGAAGTAGCAAGGCCCTGAAGTAACTGAGCATGGGCTCAGCATTCTCCACTTCCAGTCACAATTTTGGCTGCAGTGCAAATACTTATATTTTTGACAAGTTGCCTTTTAGCGCCATGATGACAGAAGTTTGGTGCTTCTGCAGATGGCAAGATGGGCATTGTCCTTGAAATAACTTAACTTATATTAACTAAGTTTCCTAAACCAAGTCCATCAGTATAACATGTACAACCACTACCTGTCCCATCTGAATGTAAACAAGGCTACATAAGCTAGAAGGACAGCTTTCACCTTTCTCACACTACATTGAGATGCCTGTTTTGAAGACCCATCATAAAGTTGGCCTAAATATGCAAATAAAGATGTGCTCTGTTCCTTTCCAACACTATGAATATTAATGTGGTATTTCTGTCCATCGTATTTATTAGATAGGTACCCAGTTGAAGTACATTAATGACACCCCAAGCGAATGCTGAACACAGTACTCAAACACAATTTTGTGTGTCCGGGATATACAAGTCTGTCCTTCTACAACGTTTGTATTACAATTTTAGATTGGCGTTAGTGAAAACAGTATTACAGAGCAGGACATTTGCTGCACAAAAAGAGTACTTAGAATCAGAATATGCAAGAAATTATACTGACTTGTAGATTGGAAACAAACTTCAAGGGACTATCAGTATAGTGCAGTCATAGGAATGAAAGTCCCTGCTTGGCTAGTTTTGGATGACTTGAACAATTCTATGCCTATATTTCTAGATAAAATATTATACTGTTTGACAGTGATGCTTCACTGTAGCACATAGAATGTACAGATACAGATGTACATTATTACATTCATGTTACCATTTTATCATGCACTTCTTTCAATACTGTTTCTGTCTACTAGCAATGTACAAAATCACAACATGATATAAAACTATTTTGAACTTAGCAAGAACAAGCTGTTCAGCCGATAAAGAAAAATATAAAAAGAGAGACAGCAGCTAAATAAAGAAGGCTAAAAAAACTAAAATCAAAGTTCAACAACTTATAGTACAACAGAGAGCATAATAGAGAGACACCAGAGCACTCTGGGTCCAAGTTCTAAGGACCCAGTCCTTACCACACGCTCTCTCTGAATTGCAGAATGGGGTCATGTGGATACTCAGTGATGGCAAATCTGCATATCTGGACTATGATCTAAATTTTTTTTATATTTTTTTATGTTTTTGTTTTGTGGTGGTTTTTCCCCTAGGCTGACAGTACCAAATATTTTCTCTGAAATTCACTGTCTGTCTCTGTCTTGTCTAATGCATGCAGCAAACAACCATCTATCACCCTTCACCTCTGTTGTGGCCTGGCTCTCCCACCCAGCTCACAGAGCCAGCAAGATCTGCTGACTACTTCACTTGACAGTTAGACTCCATTTACACCATTAATTCTTAAAAAAAAAAAAAAAAAACCCCATATCTTTAGCTCAAGACAGCAATGTCTCCAAACATAACCTCACAGCATCAGAGGGTTCTAAAATAGTATAGAAGAGCAATAAACCAAATTGGAAATATCACAGAGGAGCAATAAACCAGATTGAACAATTTTGTAAGCTTCCTCTGACATGGTTAATGTTGGGGGCGGGGAAAAGCAAAAATTGCACCTCTGCCTCAAAGCACATTCCATCACATCCTGGAACTACAGTGCCTGTTTGGTACCAGGATATCTGCTTCCCAGTGAGAAATTGATATATTTCTGTCTCAGCCTGTTCAAGAGGTACACACACTTGAATAGCATAAAGGTACAGGAGTGATTCAAAAGCCAGAGAAGAGGCTTTTGGCGAGAAGGTGAGAAGAACTAAGGAAATCAAACATTTTTCCATCCTCTGTGTAACAGGATCCATACCACTCCAAAAAACAGTAAACCAAAAACCAGGCCTTCCAGGTTTTCTAAACAGTGAAAAAATAGCAGTAAGATCATCTTTCCCAATATCAAGAACACTGTGGTTTCTGGAAAGCGATCTGGCATTCCCAATTAATCCCTGCCTTTGTCCCCAAGGGATATCTTTCTTCCTTGTAACAACAGAAGATACCAGGGTGCAGGTTTTTCAGGCTGGGAAGCTTACACATCTTTCCAAAACCATTGCCTGGTTCATCTTTATGAAAAACTCATTGTAGTATTTGAAGCCAAACTATTTGATTTTACAATGGCTCAAGGGATAGAAAAAAACATAGTACAACCACTGTATTATTCCCAGCACAACTCCAATCAAGTTCCTTTTGCTGGTGTTTGGTTCTCCCGCTACCCATAACACTCACTATAATCTTCAAACCACACTGTGCCAATCCATGCTCCGTGCTTAAGTCACCAGTGATAATGCAATTGGATCAAAAGCAGGAGTCTTGTGACGATGTTGCCTGCCTCAGACTGCCCTCCGACTCCTTCGTACTTCTATGAACTTTTTCCTCTTTCCCCCAAACTCAGTTCAGAATAGAGCAGGGGGGGCTTCCAATCTCACTAGCCACCCTCACTAGTGAAGAGTGGGGTTTTACAAGGCTGCATGTGGCACTGTGCAAACATTGACTGATATATCCACAGCCTGGCTGGAAGGAGGAAGACAGCAACGTTCAAATAAATTAATTTATTTAACTCACAGTCTGCCTTGCTGTGTAAATGCCTGTTGCCCAGGTTATGCTCCTCTGCATGAATCTCACTCCATCCTTTCTTTTTTGCTACTAACACTGATTAAAATTCCTTTCCAACTCTTCTTCACCCTTCCTCCAAATCAAAGTCATCTCATAATAACCTAAGCAAATGATGCCACCACACTGCAGTTATTTTTTCTTCCAAGTTATTTGCCCATTTCATTCCAAGTAGTTTCACAGTAATGGAAACGCCATTCAGAGATGAATAACTTAATCCTTTCTCTTAACGGCCTTCCCTATCTCTTCTATTTGATTTGTTGTCTTTGCTGGCTCGGTATCTGTTTAACTGATATTTCTTGGAGCAAAGACCTTATTTTCTAAAATATTTGTACAGTGCATAAGCAAACTTATGAATATGCTTTCATAACTGCTTTCATTCCAAGGGGAGTGCTGCAGACAAGATTCTAATTTAAGTCATTACAGCCCGTCAACATAAATCAGTTAACTTTGACTTTTCAGGTAATGACCCTTTTTTAATATTTATAATGTAAAATATATAGAAAAATAAATTGAATTAACAGCACAATGCAATTGCTGATTTTCTAAGCTCTACAGAAATAAGTATAGAAGACAAGGATGAGATTAATTTATTTGAAGAAAGATTGTCCAACTTCATTGTTTAAAATATAATAAGTATATTGCAAATCATTGGACAGCCTCATCTCAATCGCATGAAACTTTTCTAAAGTGCCATTATTATGTTGGATTTTAGTCTTCCTGAAAGAGGACTGACTGGTATGATACTTTTATCAGTTACATATGTATCTGTCTAGTGCACACTGTAGAATTTAGAAATTCATGGCAAGGAGAGACCAGCTTCATTCAGCATCAGATTTCTAGCACAATGTTGCTCAGCATAAGAAGTCATATAGAAACAGCAGGTTGTTCCAGAAACTCCTTGTGGGACAGTTCACTGTGACTTACCTTCCCATGCAAATACAACAATTAACCACCAGCTTGTATGTAATTCAGAATGCCAGAAATACACATATATATGTAAGATTAATGGCAACATTTAAGGTATCTTTGTGGATCCTTTCATTTTCTTTTGATGTCCCTATCACATGGGTATCTAGTTATCAAGTAATACTAAGATAAAAAATTCCATAAATTAATAGTCTGTTGCCTATCCCTTGGTCAGATCAGCTATTTCAGATCTCCTATCTTGTTTCCTTCTGGAAAACGCAAAAACTATAACTTTAGAATATGGGACTGTCTGGAATCACAATCTCATGACAATGGCCACATCTCCAGACACTCCTGCTGTTCATAGCCTTTATTTTCTACTACAAGTACTTCCTAGTCTAGTCTTCATGGATTAAGGGTAGCTCACAGGACCCCAAAGCATACCAAAGTTTGGTTTGATTTCCCTTAGTTGCCTCCATATACATCTGTAATTCTCTGCTGACCCAGACATTGTTTTTTTAATTATGGAGTCATTCTTTGTTTTCAATTCTTGTTTGAACAAAACGTCAAAGACTATGAACCACACTTCACTGTCTCCCTTATATAATTAAGCAGAGCTAAGAAGAGATCATAGGCTGAATGTACATACCCCTCCAGCAGGCACACAAATATTTTGACCTTTCTTTGACACCAAATCATTATGTATAAACTCATGGAATACACATTACACCAATTCTTCAGTGCAACCTCATAGCCACCTGACTGGTGCGTTGTCCACTACAGCTCTTTCCCATGAAGGCCAAATTTTTTGGAAACAACTTGCCCAACTTTAAAAGTTTCCTTAATGTCATTCTTTACCTTGAAGAAAGCATACAGCACCTATGATCCTTCCCTCATATTTTCTCAATGTTAAGGGTCCTTCCTGCATTCTTTTTCACCTATTATCCTAATCCCTCAACATTATCAGATTTAGCAGTAATGTATTCATTTTCACATCAAGGTACTTGTTCGCTTTTTTCCTCACTTCTTTCAAACATTTCTGTCACATGTTTCTTTTTATCATAGAGAAGCAGCTTCCACTAACACATTTGTATAGCTATTACTGCCAGAGTACATTAAGTGCTCCAAACCTAATCACATATAAGACTACTGCCAGACAATCTTGGGTTTTGTTGGAATATAATGCTTGCAGATACGATAGGAAACAAAACATTGCTTAAACTCTGTCCTGATTATTTTCCAGAAAGCTTCAACTCTGAATGGGGCTCTTTCTGCCCTCATTCTCCTTCTCAGATTATTGTCTAGTTTGTTTTATCCCTTTACTGTGTATGGGCCAAAAACCACTCAGACAGCAACTGGCAGAGGAGTCTATTTTATTCAGTGCCTGTATTTAACCTCTCTGCTTTTCACCACCAAGGCCTCTGTGCTTCAGAAGTCTATCCAGCTGGCCTATGGCAGGATGCCTTTATGGTACAGCTCACCAGTGCCTCAACCTGATTCACCAGCACCTGTCCCCTGCTATCACAGGTCTTTATGCAGTGCTCTACCCAGTAGAAAAAGAGAATTAGCACTACTTCTGGTGACTTTTGGATCAGTTTAATCAGGCTCACCATCTGGGTCATTTCAGCTCTCTTTCCAAACCTGTAATAATTACCATTTCTGAATCAGTCACTGCCAGTCAGCTGCACTGAACAAGAGTTCTGTGACTGGCTCATAATTAATTCTCTTTAAAATAATTGTCATTTCTGAGTAAATGACTACCAGGATCAGATGGATGAAAAGAATTTTCCTTTCTGCCCATAATTACCAATATAAAAAAATACTGGATGTATCCTTGGCACATCTTTCTCAGAACAAATAAAGTTAGAACACATTGTACCATCTAAAACAAACGGCATTTGTTTATACATAGCAAAGCTTTGTAAACCCAGGACTGTGTCTTGCTTTTGAGTAAAAGCTACCTCCAGCACATCAATTAGCACAGAGTAATTTAATTTATGTTCAGCCAAGTAACACAAGGTCCTACAATGAGGAGGAGAGCCAGAATGAAAGGCACTCTGAAGGTAATGCACTCTTGGCATGCGAAGGTTGCAGGCAGATTTCGGCAAGTCTTTGATTCACATGTTGCAGCATGTTCCTATTACAATTAAAGTAAAAAACTCACAAAACCCAAGAATAGTCAGCAGCCTCTGAAGCAGTAGCCTATCCCTGCCAATAGTCTTAACCAGCATAAGATTTTATACTGAAGCTTGCCAGCAAGCCCCTTCCTGTTAACTCCAAAACACCCTGACATGTGGCACCTCCTGCTCAAAGGCTGGAGGGGCAGCTCTGAGGCACCTTGGCTGCTGAGGCATTTGCCACCTACACCCACACTGTGGCTGATGTCTTAAATTAAGGCAGAGCAGATATTTGGGCTCAGCCCTGACCTCTCCAATCAATCAATTCTATAAGAAAAAAATGCTTTGAGCCATTTAAAAAAAATATATAAATATAGGTTTTGATACAAATGCCCTACCACCACGATGCAAACGGTGGGGAAGCTGTTACCTCAGAGGTCTCTGAGGGCGGGGGGAGGCTGCCGCTGAGTCCCAGCGAAGGACCCCTTCCCTACACCGCTGCCATCCACCTTTCCTGAAGACACATTGCCACCTAGCAACGGCACAGTGTAATCTACAGCACACCAGCAAACACCCTCAAAAGATGCTTTTTATCAGAAATCCATCCAAACACAAGTAGCCTGCCTCTTCAGTGGAGTGACAGGCTGTTATCCCTGTCTGTACGGAAGGCCAGGTGCAGGCCGGGCAGAGGTGGAGGGAAGGGCAGGGGGGCATGGGGCAGGCAGCTATCGGACCTGCGGGTTTTGGAGAGAGAGGCATAGACCTGTGTCTCACCTGATAGAAAACCGACTGTGCCTGAAGTACCTCCACAGGCAGGAGAGATAGGTACCGGTCCCAGTGCTGCTGCCCCTGGAGCAGGGAAGGCCCTGGAACGTGTCAAGGCAGCACCTTGGTTCTCTCAGGTCTTCACCGAGTGCTTGGCGGGTCTCCTGGACCATCACTGCTGCTGCATCTGCCTCAGGAACCGATATTTCCCTGGGTGAATTTTTTCTTATATTTTAATGCCTGGGACTGACTGTCACGGAAGGAAAATAACGGGTAAAAAAAAAAATGTGAACAACTTTTATTCTTTTTCCACAAATATAAATGTGGGTAATACAGTGGCATGAAGCAATCCAGTGGGTGTGCCCCGCTATAAGGTAATTTGGTGACACCTCTCCTGGGCAAATTTCACTAATTTGAAATTTCTCCAATTCCTTCCTTTGTTTTGCTGCTCGTGGTGTAATGCCCTTTTACATCAACCTGCTCATCACCACCTCTCTAAACACCAGCCACTGCAGCCCTGCAGCACGATGGTGTTTGGGATGGCTTCAGAGCAACACCCATCTTCTGCCTCTCCACAGGGAGGGAAGGAGGAAGTTTGGGTGTTTGCTTCCCATCTGCAGTCGGTAGAGCTGGCATGATGCAAAGCCACAAACTTTTTAGGAAAGGGGACCAAAGGAACAGGCAGAAAGACAGCAGGCACAGAAGAAATGAGGTTTAAATGCTACATTACGACAAAATAATTATTTAACCCCTTTACCTGTCTTTTGTGGTCATCTTTGCATATGAGCGCGTAGGCAAGAGAGAGGGAGACTCACAAGAATAATTAATTATGTCTTTGAGGTGGAATTAGGAATAATTTTTTTCATGCACTTCCAAGGCAAAAAGACTGGAGTTTTGCTATCCAAATTACTTCATATCTTTATCTTATATTTTGCAAGGGTTACTTCCCCCACATTTTGCACTCTTTCTAATAGGAAGCGGGGACTTTTGGGGACATCAGTACCAATCTTGCTATTATCCAAAGTAACTTGAGTTTAACTTTATCCTGCTAAATATTCTACAAGTTTTCAGTACCAAGTAATGATTTTCATTAGTAGGAGCATCCTCTCTCATTACAACAAAATATTATATAAAGGAACAGGGTGTCACATGTTGAATCAACTGTATTTCCTCATAAAGCACATTGGACTTATTTGAAGGTTTTCAGTGGGGACACCAGGTCAGCAATGTACCCCTGCAATGCTTAAAGGAAGGAATGGAAATAAAAAAAAGAAAAAAACCATGCAGTTACTTTAATCAATAGCATTCCCTGTCAGCAAGGCATCTAGAGGTCCCAGAACAAAGAGATAAGAATGCATTCACCAGGAGGCTAACACATCTCACAGCCAACTGCTGAGACTGAAGTGAACAAATTCTTTTGTGAACCCTTGCAAACCTGAAGTCAAAAGCACCTCTTATTGATTTAGTGCGCAGTACTGTACATTGACACTAGCTATTGTTTGCTCTATAAACTGCCTTGCAATAACACATGCTGTTATAGAGGCCTTACACAACTGAACGTTTTGATGAGTAATACGGTGGTGCTTAGAATTACCAAGTTGGATTGCAACTATTTATTTCACTGTCTCCTCAGAAACGCATTGGGAAAAGAATGTCTCTTTGAAATTGCACAGTGGCTTCATTGACCTTTCTCTAACACATTTCTAGAAAGTGTGGTACTCAGCTAAAAATAAAATACTTTCAAATTACAGATATGGTTTTGCCCCAAAACTGTATGTACAGTAATCTCTTCCAACTGTAGAGAGTTATTTCGTATCAAATCCATTGCAGGTAATATTTTGGGGTTTTTTCTTTATGATGCTATCTCACATTCCAGTACCACTTCATACTTCTTTAAATATATGGCCCAAAAAGCCAAAGTAAAATATGTTAACAGTGTTGAGATAATTGCAGGCCCATATACAGATGAAAACATAATAAGATGGATATATACAGCCATTCCAAAGATGGCATTAGAAGAAAGATTAAAAAACTGTGAGGCTAAACACATCTAGAAATGTAAAAGGAACCGGTTCTGATAGACAAATCTCACTGGTCCAAAACTACATCATAGCTAGAGCATTGCTTGAGATTAAATTAACGCCTGCTGAATGTGACCCTTCATTCACCAGCCCTTACACAGGAATTTTTGAATTATCCAAGAGAGACAAGTGTTATTTACATATCATCTCAAAACCCAAATGTACAGCAGGCTCAGCTGCCTCAGCAGGGACGGCTCCCCGCGACCTTGGCTGCGGCCTTCTCTGGTTCAGTAACTGAATTGGCTCTAATCTGCCTCTGTTGACACCACCTGGACAGAGGTGATGCCCTTTCAGGCAGAATGCCCAAGTCTGACCCATTTCTTTCCCTCCCATCTCAAGTTCAATAAGCATTGCTTATTTCTCCAAAGCATGTAGCTATTTGGGTTGCCAAAGTCATATGACTTTGAAGGTTATTTCTTGTGACAGCCCTGGCCTTTCTTTCCCAGCAGTTACACACAAGGCATGTCTGCAGTGCACAAAACAGAGCAGTGCATGCGTCCCCAAGCCAGGTGCAGCATCAGAAGCAATGCATAACATCCTCACAGCATGATCCCAGAGTAATTAGCTCTGTCATGATGGCTAGGTAGCACAGCGACAGCCACCTTAACGTGGGCATGATGCTTCCTGAAACCACACGGATATCTTTGCATACTCACGTAGACAGCAGTTTACTCAGAGCTGGTTTGTCTTTCCAGATCCAGTCTGGCTGCAGAGAGGATGGGGGTGTAGCCATGGCCTCTGCAGTAACTGTTACTTTCTCAAGTAAATAGGAGACTCGTAACCTTCTATTCTTACCTCTTTCTGGGGTGGGGAGGTGGGGAGTGCGGGGTGGTGGTGCCAGTAAAAATACTGATACTTTTAACCTAGGGGTGCAAGCTTTTGTAACTGTTGGAGGTTGTCTCTCTACAATTGTCCTGGCAATTGCACAGTGCACCACTGAACAGTGTAGATTCATTCACATAATTATTTTCATAAAATAGTGGGAATTCCTTGCACACTGAGTCATGCCAAGTTTTATTAGGTCTACAGGGTAGGGGGGTCAGGGGATTTTTTTTCCTTGTCTGGGTCTTCATGTGCTTGCAAATCCCAGCAGATATCCTTCTAAATAGCAACCAAATTATTAGCACATAACAACTTATGCTTCATTAACATTACTCTGCAATTTAACAATGTTAAATGTGGATCAGAGTGATTGTTTTATATTTTCTAGCATAACCTTAATTGTTCTGATACGGTTTCCCAATAACCTGTTATACTGGAGATAATTGGCTCTAGCAACTTCATGTCGCAACCCCCGCTCTTCCACCAATTTACTGCATTCAGTCTCAGCAAACTCTGTCCCATTGTCAAAGATCATTGCATCTGAAAAACAGGTAATACATGGCAAGAAAAAAAAAAAAATTGCTAAGCGCAATCATTTATTTAGTTGTAACATTCTCTGGTGAGCTTCTCTCAAGGAAATAAACACAATAGCACAGCAAGATATTTGTGGCCTTTTTTCCCCTCCAGTGCAAAAAGCATCTCTACCGACCTTATTGCTGGCAATATGTTTTTCCTGTAGTATCAAGCATGAGGTATATTGTTTGATTTAGTCTGTATTTTTGGCCTGTGTGAAAGTCTTAAAAAATTTTGCAATGCTATATTTAGCTTGAAGCTAATGTAATTCTGGCCTTTCGATTAGATTTTTCCAGTCTGCAAATAACCTTTCCATACCATTCCCCACACTGTCCTTGGCAGGGCCAGGCAGTCTGCACAGATACCTGGCCACCTCCTGCCAGAAGTGCAAGTAGGAACACTTACATTCAGCTTGGTTTGATAGTAAAAGCACAGTTCTTTTACTCACTCCTTGTAAATGCACACCTTCCCTGTTTCCCTCATCATTTAATGTAATTCCACAGCTATCATGTTAACAATCACATTGTGTGTTGAGCTTTTTTGTCAGATTCAGAGGTACCTGATCTAGCTCTGAACCTTGTTCCAGTGGCCTTTTGTTAACTCCTTGCAAGTACCTATTTTTTTTTAAGTCTCATGTTCCCCTTACAAATAATTTCCTGTAACTGGAAAAAATTATTTCTCTACATTGTGGGTGGTAAACTGTACCTTTTCTTCAAAACACTTCTTACTTCTTCCTTTTTACATAACAAAACTTTGGAGCCTCTGTAACTCACAGCTTCTTCTGACTAAATTTGATTGTTAACAGCTAGGAAGACTAAACAGCTTAAAATCAGACTTATTGTATAAAGCTATCTAACAATCTTCTTTTTTCATAGCTACAAGTACTTACAACATTTCCTTCCATTGTCCCCCACCAGATTCTCGTGAATCTCAACAGCAGAAGTTTTAGCTGCCCCATTTTCCCATCCTTGGACTTTCCTGGTTTGTTCTCCTCATGTTCCAGTGTTGCTCAGTTCTCAGTCAGTGAAGATCAGCTTTCTCTGGTGTTGTTAGATGAATAATCTTTACATATTGGGGGAGGAGCTACTGGAAATAAAGAGAAAAAAATCTATGTGTATTCAAAATATGAAATTAATTAGTAGATACCTGAAATAATATGAATGAGGCATTATCAGCACAGAAAATAGTTCATATTACCCAAACTAAATACGTAGCTGATCTAAAGGCTTTCTGTAGTCAAGAGAAAAAAAAAGATTCTTCCTTGAGCAATTCAGAGCAATTAAGTGAGACATTGTAAATCACACACTAAATTATCCTTTTTCTCCTGAGTGAAGGCAGAGAGAACAGTGTTACTAGCTGGTTAATTTAGCTGTCAGCAGCTGGTAGCGGTGAGACCTCCTTTGCTTCAGCTGAAAGGATACGTATTGAAGAGGAGGTAGAGGCACATGTCCTTAACATTATTATTTTAAATCATTGATAACTATTAGCCAAAAAGAAACAAAAAATAAGTCATCATCTTTTTAATAATTGTCTTGTGAGCAGAAAATCTACACTGCAAACCCATGGAATCTCCTGTAATATTACTTTTATTTTTGATACCAGATTAAACTTTAATAAAAAAGTGTAACACATCTCTCAGATATTCACTTCTAGTATAACTAAACCCATACTAGATGTATGTTTTCAGTCATAACTACAATTTCCTATTACACTAATGACATTCTTGCTAGTAACACAGAAGATACTGTTCATACATTGTAATTGTGTCACAGCATATCATTCATGTGCAAATCAATTTGCTGGAATCAAGTAATAATACAGTTAGGATTGGAATGTAACTAATTTCATGTTGGACATATATATAAGATCTTTCACCCCAAAAATCAATGTCTAATTTGCTTGTGGAAACAACAGAGGTGAGTGATTAAATACAGACACATTTTTTCCTGAAAATATATTTCTCTATTTCAGAAGAAAGAGGGGTTTTTTTTGTGTAGACATTATTTTAGTAATTTATAAACTTCTTTTAGCTGACACAAGCTCCTGAGGGAAAGGTTCTGCCCGGCTTGTGTACAGTACTTGAATCAACAATACTGCCTTCATCTGGGACAAGGAGGCACTGCTGGATTAGAAAAGAGGATTGGAAAAGGGTCCCCTCTCCCACTCACTATACCTCCCTGCCTTCCACTTGAACCTCAGGCTACTTACCCAAAATTAGTTTGAGGTGAGTTCACATCTTACCAAGCACTCTTGTGATTTTCTATCAGCCATGACAACATGTGAAGTTGCACCCTACCAGTGGGGCACGACAGCATGTGGCAGCATGATGCTGCAGAGCACCAGGAGGCACTGTGGGCAAATAGGAGCAGATTTATCATGAAAACCTCTTGATCTTGAAGACTGACCACCACACCAGAGACGTTAGTGTTGGTTTGTTTATTTTCTTTGGACTAGCTCTCACTATCTTTTCCCCATGAACAGAATGCCCAGTTGTGGCTTGAACATTAGGTGGCACCTGGAATATTGCTGCCAGTGGAATCTTGCTGCCAGATCCAAGAAGAATCCAATTCATTAACTTTGAGCCTGCTCCAGGATGCAAATCTGGAGTAGATGGGAATCATCAGCAGATTGATTTAAAAAGCACACCTGATATGCAATAAGACACTAATGTCAGCTTAGCCCTTGAACACTGGACTACCTCCTACTCAGATGAGTTTATACCTTTGCCCACTAACGTGTGTTTAAATCCAGAACTTAATATTAAATTCTCTTTCAAGCATATTATTTTTAAGTATGTATTTTTATAACAATAGAAGCTACAAAGGAGTCCATTGTGAACTAGATCTTTTGGATGCTGCCACACAATAAATAGTAAATAATAAGCATTTGGCAGTTTCATGCTAGAGATCCTTTTTCAAAAGGGAAATCTAAGTTAAATCACTGCCATCAATGCTGATTCATGACAGCATAAGGATACTTATGCCATTTTTCATTGTAAATACATTTTCCAATGGAATATTATACTTGTGTAACTCAGGAAAATATATCCCTATTAATGGCCTGTATATGCAGTCGACAGTCTCTGTCTCCAGAAACCCTAGATCCCTCCCTGCAGTCAATCATTCTTTCCACCACAGCAAGGGCTGTTCAGATCAGTGAGTTAGCTCAGTTATAAGAGGTTTCTAGGTCATTTTGGACATATTTAGACAGTAAACCCTGTGGAAACAATGGAACTTGTAGTATTGCAATATCATAACAACAAAACTCAGCTAATGTAACATTCAGTATTTCAGTATACTAAAATAAACACTTGGTTTAGAATATCAGAACAGACATCTCAAAAAACTGGGAAAGTTTCTTGGCTGATAGAAAGAATTTCAGGAAAGACTAGAAAAAAAAAAAAAAGAAAAAAAAAAGAGGTTCATGTCACAGAACAGCTGGTATATTTGTGGTAGTTATTTTGGATGGAAACATTTTTATAACACAGTTTAGTTGCCCCTACCTTGTGTCCAAGGATAGTTTACACATGTCCACTGCAGTGCTAGACACATACCATAGATTCAAGCCGTTTTTGGAGACCAGATGAGATACCCTATGTCACCTCCACTAAATACTGACGCATGCACAACTGAACTGAGCTCCAACAGCCAGACCTCTTCCAGACAGGGATCCTGAGTACAGGTAACTAAAAGTTAGCCACTGAAGTTTACATCATAGAAAACTGGGACTTGAATCAGGTGTCTGAATGAAGAGCAGATCCAGGCAACTACTCAGTGAATAATAATGGTAATATTGAATAACCTAATCTCCCTGGCTAACTATTTGGAGTTTGACTGTATCATTATTTTGTAGTAAAATTGCATAATACATAGAAACCACTACCGTGTAGGGTATGAACCTGTGAACCTGTGCCCCATTAGATAATATATAACGCCTATAATCCAAAACTATATGACATTGGTTTCAAACAAAGTGCAAAAGGGGCTAGAGACAGTACTAGCCACTGTAGCCTGTGCTCCATATTATTTAAAGCAGCTGACAGGTGTGAGCTTTTAAGCATAGGACTAATCTATAGTAATTGTGCATTTGAAGGCTTGCAGAAAGAGGCAAAGTTTAGGGTGCATAACTAGTAATCTAGAAAACAGTTCACTCTTTGAATACGTCTCCTTAAAATATAATTGGGTCGTAGCATCCTCTGCATGAGTTTCTCGCGTACTTGATTCCTTGTGCGGGCAGCTGCTCTGCAGTTCCTGTAAGTCACCGCTCTGGGGAGACTGCTAACCACCAGCAGGCTGCTGAAGAGAAAGCAGCTGTTTAACAGGGAGACCAGCTAGAGAAAAGAAAATGACTAAAGCCTTAGAGAAACGGAAACAAAAATAAACCAGCTTTCTAAATCATCACCACATTCCTAAAACATGTCATTATGCTTTAAATTCTGAACACAAAAAGCTGCCCTCCTCCCCTTGGGATAGTCAAAAACAATAGAAAACAATGGGCCAGAACCGTTTCCAAATAAAATTATTTTCAGACTTGAATTCTAGCTCTATGTTTATACTACAAAAATTACTAAGATTTATATTTCAAGAAGAGTTGTTAACACTGTATTAACTGGTCTTAAAAGTGAGCTTGTGCATGGTTCTTCATTTGTGTTGCGGTAAAACAAAGCCTCATTCTGTCTAAAAGTAACTATATTTATATGAAGAGGGGGAAAAAAGCATCTTAGGGCTGAATAAATTACCTGTAATACGTGGAGGAGAGGAGGAGAAGTGTTACTTCAGATCACACTTGGAACTCATACATGCATTTACACATATATAGGTGCCTAGACACACAGAGACAAAAAAAAGCAATTGTAACTTCACCCTTTGAAAATTCAAAGGCCCTAGTCAAGGTGCATAAATTTCAACTGTACACAAACCCAGCTAAAAGTGTTAAATTTCTCTTCACCTTTGTCCTAGTTCAGGTAACCACTATGTCATGTGTTAGAAAAGTAGTCTTTTCTCATCATACCACTTTGGTAAAATACTAAACGTAGTCATCATCTGTCTCTCTGCAGCATAACTGCAATAACAGCAGCAGCAGCAGCCTCCAGCTGTATCTACTTAGGTCCAACAAAAGAAAACACAGGTCCTCCACCTTGGACTTGAAGGCACGTGGGTGCAGCTTTCTGTGCAGGGCCAGGTGGGCAGTAAGAACTCTTGCACTTGTATTCAATCTGCTTACAGAGGTGTTTTTCATACACACCGCAACACACACAAACCCATGATCTCAGGAGATGGAAACTTACCTTTGCAATCATTCCAAGAAATACTCACTTTCAGACAGGCGCCGTGAAGACCCCATCGACCCTGTTGCCAGGTCCCTACAGAACATCACCTGCTAACTCTGCCCAAACACGGCTCTTCTAAGGCAGGGGCACAAAGCAAGGGGCATGGCTGCTGCACAGAACCGAGCATCGCAGACCCAAGGTTGACCCTCTCTATAAACTATTCCGTAAAGATAAATCGTACTGACAAATTAGATTAATATGTCCAGTTTGACAGTAGTTTCACCCGAGTTAACTTCTTGCAACACCAAGAAGTTTAGAAAGTCTGATACAGAGCAGTGAATGAGTTTGAATGCCAATGTCCTTCTTCACGTTTGAGGGTTTTCACTAAAGACAGCCTGCATGCTCTTCACTTCCTCAGACTACATCTTATTTCCTTATTTTCCTCATAACGCTTTACTGATAAAAACTTGGGGTTTTGACACAATAAGGAAATTTTATGATTGTCTACATTCTTATACCTCCTTGAAAACCAAGTTTTAACTCTTAACTTCTGAGAACTAAAGTGAACTGCAATGAAGCAGCAAACTGAATTACACTGTGAACAGTTCAGAGTTCCGAGAAGTCTGTAAACAATACAGTCAGCATAATTTAATATCTCTAAATTAAAGGGGAAAACAGGGGTATTTTACAATGTATTTCCTCTGTTAAAAATGAACATGATCACTTTAGCACATGGATCACAAACTTAATTAGAAACGGATTTTTTTTTTTAAATTTATTTTTTTATTCATGATAGACCAAGGAATCGCTGGAGTTTGAGATTGGTTGGTTTTGGTTGGGTTTTGGGAGGCAAAAGGGTTTAATTAAATTTAGCATTTAGCACAATCTGTGTTGGGACTGAATCTTGTTTTAATGATCTGAGAGTCACTTTTATAAGCCGTTTGCTTACCCCCTTCAAATTCTTATATAGGCGGTCTCAGGAATTCCTCTCTGCTGGAAGGAAGCTGAGCCACTTGCCTTGTGTCAACATCGTAGCTTCAGTTTATGTGTGGAACAAACACCATAGATGGAAACACAAATTCACTGAGGCTGTCTTGCAAAACACATACATGGAGTACAAATATGTTGTCATATGCACACACAGAGTTTAAGTGAAATACAAGGAAAGAGCACAGCTAAAATATAAGGAAAGTAGCTGGACTAACATTAGAATACATCACCTGATTTTGCATTTAGTGTCTAAATAGAGAAAGTAAACATCATGCTAAGTTTTCTGAAGCCTCCAGCACCAAATTATCTTCTCCTTTGAAGATCCACTTGCTGTGTCACATAATTTATAGAAAAAGCTGTTGTAATGAGCGATTTAGCTGCAGTGTGAGCGTGGCATCATCTAAAGCAGCATTTTACAGGACTTGGAAGCAAGCGGACCCTGTAATACAGACAGAAACCCTACATTCCCCTGCAAACCTGGCTGCAGACTCCCTGGGCCTGGGGACAGGGCAGAACATTGCACGAGGTGGCAGGGCCAGCCAGGGCTGCACATTTCCACGGAGCCAAGGAACCATCCAGCACCACACAAAGGCAACAGAAGCTGCGACGAAGAGGAGTTACAGGATGAGTGAAGGCTGCAGTTGCCGGGTGGGATCACTCTGCTCTGCGCCGCTCCCCTTCCTGGACACGTTACTTTTTATTTTTCTGTGTCACCACTCACTACGGGAAACTGATCCAGCTACATTTTTTTCCCCCCTGAAGTTGTTTCCAGTCATATCAGTTTCTGTATCTGGCGTTTCAAATGTCTGTGCTAACACCAAGTGGGAACAACTTGCCAAACTGGGGCTGCCCATTTCAAAGGCAGCTGGTGCTCGAATTGGCTTAAATAACACTGAAGCTGCACGTTGTGGGGTGAGAAGGGAGACACAGAAAGGAGCAAGCAGACAAAGATAGTTTTGCTGATGAAAAAGAAACTCAAACGCTTTCCATTTAAAATGCCTAATATCTCTGAAGAATGGGTGCATGGCTTTAAACCCTATTTTGGATAATTGAATCTTGTCGTCTGAGAAGTCCTTGCTTCTTAAAATAGAAGAATTTCTCTTCAATTATTTAATACCCTCATATTCAAGGGTTGAAAACGTATCATTACACCATCCAACATTAAGATGACGACTACAGGAAGGATATTGTTTGAAGGTGGAAGCTTTCTCAGGTTTGTGAATGAATCTACTAATACACACTACAGTATTTTTTTTAAACCTACGTGTGACAATTTTGCAGCTACACATGTTCTCAGTTTCCATGTATACATCACAAGCTGTGCACATGAAGAGACATACAATATATACAGAAGACACTTGAAATTTGGCTGACAATATTCCATAAATCTATTCCTTGGATATATATTTGAACAATTATCAGTTCACAATTAAAAAAAAAAAGTATGATAATAAAATTCCTGAATAAATTTTAGGAATATGTGAGGAGAAAAAACTCAGATTAATAAAATAATAATTTAATAAAATGACAAGATTCAATCATCCATTTAAAAACCCCAAACAAATAAACAAATCACCACAAAAAAACCCCACTCGGCTGCTTTTTTTCAGAACATTTTTTATTCTTTCTTTTTGGTGGGTAACTATCCCACTAAAATAGACTATATTTTTCTCTTCTTAAAGTAGGTTACAGTCAGCTGATACAAGTACATGAAGTTTCCTATTATACAATGAATCTGTTGAGATAATAAGTACCAGCTGGATCTATCCCCAACAGCAATAACAGCATGTAGAGCATGATTATAATGTAACAGATTGTGAAACAGAAGAGATGGTTTCACTTGTAATAAGGCCCTTATGTTAATACAGTAACAGAAAAGAGTTTTGCTTGTACGCAATGCTTGTAGCAGGGCCCTTATGTTAATATAGTAAATTATTTCAAAGGTACATTCTCTGAAAATATTGTCTATGAACACTTTTAGGATCTTGATTACACATACACATATGGGAAAACGCAGGCCCACTACAGAATGAAGCAAGGTTTCTGGTGACACAGGATGTAGAAAAGGGTGAGGTACCAAATGCTTCCTTCACCTCAGCCTTTACTAGCAAGCCCAGCCTTCAGGAGCCCCAGGTCCCAGAGACCAAGGGGAAAATATGGAGCAAGGAAGATATACCCTTGGTAGAAGAGAATAATCAGGTCAGGGAATACTTACACAAACTATCCATGTACATTGATGGGATACACCCACAAGTGCTGAGGGAGCAGAGATGTGGTCATGAGGCCACTTTTGATAATCTTTGAACAATGATGGCAACTGGGAGAAGTGCCTGAAGTCTGAAAGAAAGCAAACATCTCTCTGGTCTTCAAGGAGGAGCCGGAGAACTATAGAGCAATGAGTCTCACCTCAGTCCCTGGGAAGGTGATGGAGTAGCTAATCCTGGAAAACACTGCCTCGCTAAGAGGAAATCATGCTCGCCAAACTTGATAAACATCTACAATGAAACAACTAGCCTGACAGATGAAGGGGAGCAGTGCATATTGTTTATCTAGACCTCAGTAAGGCTCTTGCCACTATCACATAATGTACTCATAGAATAATGCAGACACATGGGCTTGATGAGCAGTGAGGTGGATTGAAAAGTAGCAGAACATCCTGGCCCAGAGGGTGGAAATCAATGGAAGTCTAGTTGAACTGCAACAATTAGCAGTGTACAGCAGGGGTCAATGGCGGCTCCAGTCCTGTTCAACAATTTCATTAATGGCCTGGATGATGGGTCAGATCATACCCTCAGCAGATTTGCTGATGACATGTAACTGGGAGGAGTGGTTGATAAGCCAGTGGCTTGTGCTGCCACCCAGAGAGACCTCAACAGGCTGGAGAAATGGGTTGCCAACAACCTCAAAATTCAATAAGGGGAAGCGCAAAGTCCTGCACCTGGAGAGGAACAACCCCATGCATCAATATACAGTAGAGACCACCTAGGTGAGAAACAAAGTTACAGAAAAGGACCTGGGGTTCCTGATGGACACCAAGTTGAGCATGAGCCAGCAATGTACACTTGCAGTGAAAAAGGATAACAGATTCCCAGGCTGCATTGGAAGGAGTGTTGTCAGCAAATTGAAGGAGATTCTTCTCCTCTGCTTAGCACTGATGAGGCCACACCTGGAGTGCATTGCCCAGTTCTGGGCTCCCTGCTATAAGAGAGACATGGACATACTGGAGAAAGTCCAGTGAAGGGCCACTAAGATGATTAAAATACTGGAGCATATCTCTAACAAGGAAGGGCTGAGAGACAGGACTATTCATCCTGGAGAAGACTTAAGGGGGAGAGCTTATTCGTGCATACAAATACCTGGAGGGAGGATATAAAGATGACAGAGCCAGACTCTTTTCAGTGGTGGTGCCCAGTGACAGTACCAGAAGCAATGGGCACAAACTGAAATATAGGAGGCTCCATCTGAACATGAGGAAATGGGTTTTTACTCTAGGGATGACTGAACACTGGCAGAGGTTGCAAAGAGAGGCGGTAGAGTCTCCCTTCCTGGAGATACTCAAAAGCCATCTGGACAGTCCTAAGCAACTGGCTGTAGGCAGCCCTTCTTGAGCAGGCAGGATTGATCAGATGACCTTCCAACCTCAGCCTTTCTGTGAAAACTTAGAGAAGCTATCCCTTGCAAGCAAAACACACTTATAGCAGTCAAGAACATGTACACAGGCAAAGTTAACATCACACACAAGGAGTTGGCAAGCAGAGGTACAGAAAACCATTCCAAATGTCAAGTAGCTCAGAAGCAGATCTATGTTCAGCAACGAGTGTAAATGCAAACAGTTTAAATTATTTGACAAGGAAAGTTTTTGTTTAAATCCCTCATGAACTGAACTGAATTTGTTTTTTCTTTAAACTTTCCAAAAAAGCCATTCTGCTGAGCAGCATTTGCACTTGATTTTGAGATCTTTAGAGCTACTCCAGTATTTTTACAGATTTTGAAGTTGTCTGTTTAGCCAGAGCTGTTAGTACCTTCCAGAGCAAAGCATTTTTGGTCTTGCTATTGGCAATAATTACCAGATCACTGTTCCTACATGTCTCCCACTACTGAAAAGCATTTCCAAATTATTTTTTCTTCTAAAGGCAATGACCAAGTTGTCAAGTGGAATACCAGCTTGGGAGCAAAGCTAGTGGGAACATTGACCTGCTTGCCAAATGTCTGAATATCAGCCCTCGTCCAAGATGGCCTGCTGACCACCAAGAAACATTCAGTGACACACTTGATGCTGATAGATCAAGTTAAAAACAGCCACCTGCTGTCAGCTTGCATAATTTTGTTTTTCTAAACAAGGCTTACAGCATTTGGTGCATGTTTTTTCCAAAACCCTCCAGTGCCCAGATTTTTGCTTCCCAGTTCTGATATAATAAAGCAGCTTGAATCATGCTTCTTAATAGCATGTTTTGCAGAAGGTAACACCTCCCCCAACCATTTAATTATTAGTGAAGAAAATGCATAAATTTTGATAACACTAGTGATGTGTTTAAGAGAACTACTCTACATTTTTGAACAACCAAAGTTTTCTACATTATATTGTACTCACCTACAGCTCCCATCTCTTTGAAATGTGACAAGATCCCAGGGATCCCAGTGTAACCAGTGTTCTTCTGATGCACAGAAAATTGTAGGAGAAAGGTTATTTGGCTCCAAATGTCAGAAAATCCACGCAGGAAACAAGGAGAAAAGAAATCAAGTATATTTGTTTCCCACTCTTCAGTTCTCATCCATTTTTAGGTCATATCCTCTGATATTGGTGGAGTATCAGCACCCAACATAGATCTCTACCATGAAAGAAAATTCAAACTGCATATGGCCTGCAGTTACATGATAATTCATTTATAAAGGAAAGTCAATAAGAAGTTTGGAAGACCAATATTTTGTTCCAGAAGAGAGACCTCAGTTCTAGAGATCATTTATTAGCAAGTGACTATATTTTCCTGTGATATGAGTACGTTTTTGATGCAATAAGATTTGGAGACACACACATGGGTTCCTGTAAACCATTTCAAAGAGCAATTTTCCTCACTCATCTCAGGTCACAGGCTTCATCTTCAGAGTAACAGTCTCCAAATGTAAACAGGATACATGTGCTCTCAGAATTTGGCCTTGAAAGCAGACTACTTGAAATGGAATAATAAAGATGTTGAAGTCAGATTCTTCATGTTTAATAGCTTAAGTAGGATTAAGAAGGACAGTTTAGAGCATCACATTCTCAACTCTTCCATTCTCCTTGGACATGTTAACCATTGCCAAGAACTCAAAGAAACAAAAGAAAGAACAATATTTTAAAAAACCCACCAAAAATCCCCTATAATTCCAGCATCTCTGAAATTTACTCTACAGTAAATGGTACCTCTTTAATATATAAGTGGTTGCCATGCGTGGATAGCATACCACTTTCGGAATTCCAGCTGCTCTTCTAGTCTTGTTCCTACCTTAGGAGGGGATCCAGTTTTCCTTACGAAACTATTACTTCAAAGTAATGGTAACGCAAAATTGAAGGATTTTTCAGCAACATCTTGGAGAAGGGAAGCTAAGAAAACACCTCAGGATTGTTTAGGTAGAGATGTGCGACACTTTCACGAGCAGAGAAACCAAAATGAGCTTTTCAGGCCTCCCCAGGAGCAGCGCAGCACTGCACTGCCAGCACGCGGGGGCTCTACCGCACGCAGAGACTCATCCCTCCTCAGCCACGGGTCACAAGGAGAGTGTTTCCAAGGTGAGCTTGGAAATCTGGGACCTCTCCCCAAAACAGCAGGCCCTAGGCCCATGCAAGCAAGGTGCCAAGCCCTTAAGCTGCAAGTTTTTTTAGAAAAGAAATGGAGAGCTGACAGGTTTATGTTATTATTATAAAACCACGCGTGGGAAGTATCGCTTCAGCTGCAGGCACTCGGGGACATCCTCAGAGCACTGACGCTTTCATTGCTCATTGCTGTTCATCCTGCCTTTCCCTTGCTTATTTCCACCCTCTGCACAACTATACTACCTATTTGTAATATTAGAGAGCGTGCTCCTGCTGGTGTACATTGCAATACTCAGACACAAAGTGGTATCAGAAATTTTAGGAATACAGCCTTGATTTTCCCACTCCTCTTTGTGACTTGTTCAAACAGAATTTCTCTATGCTTTGTCATCCCATCCATATTTTCCTCCAGCTATTTTCTAGGCACTTTAAAAAGGCAGCATACCTTCTGTGTACAGGTAAAAACTCCATCTTATCTCCATGTAGATTCCTGGCAAAGGAGGCAGCATATGCCAAACATACTGAGCTTCCCTTGAGCTTCATTGGCCGCAGCACCTCACTCATCCATATGCTGTAGGGATTGCTGGTTTATTACTTACTCCATCTTAGATGAAAGGGAGACCCAAAAAGAACTTAAAGTAATGACCAACAGGCAGAATCAGCCTGTCAACTTACAAGCATATTTTATCTTTCTGAATACAGGTAATTTGATTTTAAAGCACAAAATTTCAGAATTGTTGTCTTGAGGTATTGATTCCCTTGACATATTTTAAGCAGTAATTTTCTCATATTATTTTAATGCCTTGTTCTCTGAATTGTACTTTGTTCTTTGTATTAGTTTAGATTACTTTTATCACTCACTTACGGTAAGACATGAGATCAGTAAACAAAAAAGATAAAATGTCATTTGATTGCCATTTCTGACACTAATAATAGCTGCCACTCTGTCTTGCAAAACTAAGTGCTTTCAAGACTGGTTTTTTGTGTATTACCCGTGCTCTTCATGCATGTGGTTTGGCCAGAGTATACCTGAAAGATTACTGAGAGAAGGTCAGACTAGCATGATGTCCATTCTGTGGTTCGGACTAATTACCTTTCTTGTACATTTTCCTCCTTGGAATGAAACATGCCATTTTGTAACAAAAACTTGGAAGCGCTAAGGTCACTGTTTCCGACAAGTAAAAGGTGAAATAAGTGTTACATTTGTTCACATTCACCTAACCACTATAACAATAGCAGTCCTAGTCATTCCATTACTATTTTTCTTCCTTAAGTATGGGTGAAGTAAGAGGTCAATAAATTTAACTGACTCATCTCTGAAAAACCCAATTTATTCTAATAAGAATAAATGCTATGTCATCAACATGCACTATTCTCTTAAGCACATATTTTTAGCAGATTTGTGAAAGGTATTGATTGGGTGCATCTGGCCAATACCATGTTTCTAAAATCCCAGCACATTTAATTTATAAAATATTTCAGGTGACAAAAGGTGACCTTCAATGAACAAGCGGTGATTTTTAAACTACTTAAGTCTGCATTATAATTTAAGAAATCTGCAGAGAAAGGGGCTTTTTTCTTTTTTTTTAAACCTTGACAATACAGAACATGCTTCAAGAAAAAAAAAAGTTGGAAAAATAAGAGTTATCAACTGATATTATTTTATAAATGCAGACTGCTTTTCTCAACGGCTCTCCAGTCTAAATGAAGCATCCATATTTGATGTAGTAAGCGAAGGTAAACCGTGGAGGAGTGGAATGAAGGGCAGATTGCACTGTTACAATGCTGTGAAAACTCATATGTTAAACAAATAAATAAAACTCAAATGTTAAATACAAAGACCGCAAGATATACTGCTGAAGGCAGAAGGAGAGCAGTAAAGTAATGTATAAAACATTAACCTACAACCTCCAAACTCCCGAACAGCAGCAACAGCAATTTATTTGACAGTCCTAGGTGAATAATCAAAAGAAGGCCACTGATCACTAGACTAAATCAGCTTCATGCCCTTGTCTCCACAAGGACATAGAGCAGGCAGGGATCCACAACGCACTGCAAGTGGGACAGCCCACAAGAGAGCCTTCAGCCCACCATGCCACAGGAACTTCAACTACTGTCAAGCAGCTCATTCAACATGAAGAGGGGACATGACTGCTTTCAGCAGACCAGCAATTTGCTTCCCCCCCATCCTTTTATTTACATGTATCTCTTATTTATGCACACTTCCAGAGCGTCAGAAATCTGCAGAAGCTCACGCTTCCACCATGATGCTGTTTTGTAGTGACCTGCTCCAATAGGCAACTGGGACTTCCTGCTGGGATGGCTCACTAGAACAAAATATGATCCCAATCTACATCTTAATGACATGCTGTTAGAACTGAAGCATTGGATAATACAGCTGCAGTATTGGGGAGCGGGAGGGAGAAATTAAAGGTAGATCTCGTAATTGAAAGTATAACTTTGCTTATAGAAATCTTGTTAAAAAAACCCCAAACATTATAGGTTTTCTACTAATTACAAATAAGCATGTTTCTTCACAATAATCAGAAGTGTTCAGAACTCCACATCTAGATAGTTACACACCTCTCCATTTGGTAAAGACTGGAAGTAAGGACGAAAGGAAAACTTAGTAGCTCTCTGCAGCAAAAACAATTGCAAATTTGTGCTACTCAGTTTCCCAAACATAAAAATGATTCCTTTAGGAGCATTTTGTCAGGACAACCAGTATCATTATGCAGTAAGGAAGATTGTTTTAAGAAAATAATCAGCAAACAAGACATTACAGTACAGGCTGCCATGAGAAACCACAAGGTCTTCAGGCACATGTGAGTTGCATGGAGAATTAAGAATTTTAACATCACAAGATGGGACCTCCCAGGATACAGGAAAATCAACATCTTCTTTCATAGCCATCTGTCTGCATGCTGAGATACATCCTCAAGAGAAAGTGTCCTGCTTGTTGGCCAAAGACACTAACTACTGCAAGTGAAAATATGCCCAAGAAAAGCCCATCTTAAGTGTCAAGTGTATCTTGTGCACAGAGCATTAGTGCACTTCAAAACAAGAAAAAGAAATCATTTGTGACACTTGGACTAGCACCAGATGCAAAGAGGAACAGAATATCAGCACATCAGCAGGCAGCAAATGCATTCAGTTACAATGATTTCTTTAACAGTATGCAGAAGAGGAAAGGGAAATTTCAGCCAAAGCTATTAAAATTACAAGGACACAATCATCAGGACAACTCTCTAACCAAGGACAAGTTTACAACTAAGAAGGGAATAAAGGCTGACACTGCAGGTACTACAAACCCACCACATAATCCTGATTTCAGTTAAAACACACAAATTCAGAAACCTCAATGACCCTAAATGTGGAACAAATAATTAAGTTATGTAAGAATACAAACAAACAAAACCACCAAAAAAATCCACAAAAAACCTACCACCAAACAAAAAAAACCCAAAAAACCAAAAAAAAACCCACCAACAAAAATCAAACAATAGAAAAACCCAACCCAAGCCAAAAAATTAGTAAGAACAGACAACATGGTATGACATCCCAGCAACTTAGGGGTCTCCACGATTTAAAACAATGCAGAGCATGCAACACCTACCTCAGGAAGAACCCGTTGCACTCAAAGTGCAAACTCCTGGAAAAGAAAGGCAAAAATCACTGAAATAGCCACTTGAACCCCAGACCTGTAGTTGTAAAGACACCAAAACAGTATCTGCAGCATAATCCAAGCAATTTTAAAAAAACATAAATCAATTCAGCCTCAGTTAGTGATAATGAGAGACAATACCACTTGACTGAATAAATGAGTAACTACATTTGCTGCAAATGGACAGAGATTTTGAAAGTTATATTTGTGCTCAGTGTATTAACCAGGTGCACAAATAGGCTTTTAAGGGAACCTTGTCTAACCCCTCAACAAAAAAGGGTGATACGAACTGCCTGCAGACATTACATTACTTCAGAAAGTATCAATCCGAATTGTAAAGTACTCCACACTGACTGAAATTGCTGTGTTACATCCCACTTATATGTCCCAAGAACAGAAGTCAGATATATTTGCTTGGCTCCTTAACCCCAGTAGCTCTGCAGCATAAACAACCGAGAACCGGAGACACTATTCAATGACTTACAGGAGATAGAGGGATACTTCAAAAACATTAAAGAAACCTGGGAAAAGCCAGTTTCCATGAGGAGAATTAAAAAGATTTAAACATAAATGTACACCAAAAAAGAGTGGTTACGCTCATCGCTCTGGAAAGGCAGCCATTTGAAGAGGAAGTGCCAGAATGGAGACATCCCAACCAACCAAATGGTGTGATACACGGAGCGGAGACGGTTCAGCCCTGCACAGGTCATTAACAACAGGAGCCTTTCAACATAAATTTGGATAGAATCGTGTTTTTCTGGAGAAAACATAATTCAAAGCAGCAGAAATATAATTAGTCAGATAGACTAGACCCCTTGAATTACACAGCGTCCTGTACGTTGTAAGATTACTGTTTGAATTTGAGAAGTCTTTCCAGAACCACCACCCCTCCCTTGCTTCCCTTCCTCCCCAGCTCTCTCCAAAGGCCCTAAGCCATGCTCAGCTTGTGTCTGACAAAGGCTTCAGCAATTAATAATTAAAGAAAAAGGTCTGTATTCATCAGATCATAACTATTGCAAGTACAACAAAGTAAGCATTATGCTAGGGATATATATAGGGGTACTACATAGAAACCTGAACAAAACGGCTTTCAGGAAACAATTGAGCAAAGGGCTATGAATATGCAGACAAAGGACTGAAGCCTGAATTTGCCCTGCCTGGGTACCCTCCTTTCAAGGTTTTTGAACACTGAAGTGCTGCCTCCTTCCATTGTTTCTGCAGACTGCATACAAAACACACTTTGGGAGGAAGGAAATGGGTGGTACTACGTTCTACAAAGGAGCAAAGAGAAACTGTGTGAGAAAGCAGCTAATATAAGCAACAGGAAGAGGTTAATAGGGAGGGAGAACTGTGCATCTAAAGAACAACAGGGGAGGCATGTGAAGGAGAAAAAGCATGTTATGTGCTGGGAAGAGAAGAACCGGCTAAGTGAACCCTTTCTTGGTCAACAAAGCACTTAAGACATGAATGATTTGTTGAATCATATTAAAGAGCAATAAATACATAAGTCTTAGGAATATAAACTTATCGATAAAGTCTTTGCTATGAGCTTGTCACAGATGTAACAACTGACTCAGCAATTGAACTTCACATGGACCAAGACAGCATGCAAAATGTAGGAAGCTTGGTGGTTTTGCCAACATAATTACTTAAACATAAAACAAAATTCAAAATTCTTTAGAAACTTTTAAATTCAGCCTTAATCACAGAGGGACCTCCCTCATTTTTCAGGTCTGTTCAGCTTGAACAATTGCACTGTGCTAATATCTCCACTCACATTATTCAGACTCAAAGGCATCCCACAGCGCCCAGGGACAGCCAAGTTCCTTAGCTCGGGGAATCATTGGAAATAGGGCTCCAGCTTTCCTTGGAAGTTGTGTTTCACAACTGCCTGTCAAGGCAGCACAAGACTTTCTCAATGCACAGTACTAAAACCTCAGTAAAATTCTTCAGCCAAGGTCGCAGATAATAGTATATAGAGTGAAAAATTTACTTATTTCCTAGATTACCTAAGTTACAAAAGCTGTCCAGAATGTATGTTGTCAGCAAGGGGAATAAACATGTAAGGCAAGGCTCCAGGATAACAAAATACCAGAACAAAACAGATATTTAGAGTAACCAGAAAAACTTAATCTGCATCCTCTAACCCAAACTAAAATCAGCAAAGTAAACAAGGAGTGACAAACTAGTATTTTGGAGGATGGAGACGAAATATAAAAATTGTCAGAAGTCAAGCTGTATTTCACTTTTTCATAGACACAAAAAGCAAAAGATTCAAGTGAATAAATACCTCAGAAATAAAACAAGTCACCAGGGACACTATATGTCCAGGAAAGAACCACGCTCAGGAATAATATATCTATAACTCCGTAACAAAGTGGAACATTCTTCTTCAATATGGAAAACGTCATTAAATACAAAAAATGGTGACAGCATTCAGCCCAGAGTTCTGAAAGAACTGGTACTGGATACGAGATTGAGTAACAAGACTTGATGAAGCTATCATGTGAGGAACTATAGCAGGTGACTGAAGAATAATGAACATATGAGAGACATGGGGGGAACAAACAATCCATCAGCCTGACCTAATAAAACCTGGACTAAACACTGAAAAGAAGAAAATGGAAGGTAGAGATGGTATCAAGAAACAGAAACTTCTTAGCAGCGTGGGAGGTGGAGATGTGTGAAGGTGTTTAAGCTGTGCTTAAACAGTGCTGTAAGAAGAGGAAGTATCAGTTTGGAGAGGGACTACTACTGGAATTCTCAATGATTGGATCGGGACTAAATTTAACAATAATAATCTTAGCACAAATACAGTTGGCTGGAAATACAGCATTGGAAGGCATTGACAACAGATACATTGGAATATTGTATGAGGAGGGTGTGATAACATGATAATCACAGTGACAGAAATAGGATAAAATTCAGATCAAGATGGAGATCATGCTTCATTTTGAAAGCAGCAGTTTTGGTCGTCTACATTTAAAAAAAAAAAAAAAAAAATCAAACTGCACAAGTTACAGAGTGGCTATACAAGTTTCCACCTGTCCCACTGAAATCTAACTTATTCTGACAAGACAGACAGGAAGAAGATATGGCCACTGTAAGACATACACATAAGATAAGAGAAAGGCAATGAGAATGTTTAATACAAGAAACACATACACTTTTAACCAAACACAAGGAAGTTCATGACGATTTGTCTTCTAGGGCTGTAGATCAGCCTTACAATTAAGAAATGCAGCAACAAAAGCTCTCTCTTCTTAAGAGCAAAACAAGTATCAAGAAGGTTATGTGAGGGTTCCCTGCACTGACAAATCAGAACAATACTTTCAGTTCTACACTGATGACGAAAAGCGGCACCTCAGCCTGGAAGGTTGCTTTTTAGCAGTATAATTCCCTCTGTTTTATTTGGGCTCTGACCACAGGCACCAAGAAAGCAAGGCCATCCTGGGCCATACAGACTACCTTCTGTTAGAAAAAGCCACAGTTTGGATGATCTTACATGTTACACAAAACTCAATAGAAACTAGTTTAAAAAACCCTCCTATTTCTCTAGTGATGAGAAAAGCCTCAAGAAAAATTGAACACACCACCTAGGCAATTTATCTCTGCCACAGCTACTGACCCCGGGGCAAGTGGCAATTTTTTTCTGAAACTGTATCAGAAGATAACAACTGCATATCAAAATACTTCAGTGATGACTGAGAAAACATTTTAAACATCAATACTCCAGTAGCTTCAGAGAAAAAAAGATTTACAAACAGCATCCCTCAAATGTTTTTAAATAATGCTGTACTGGCTTCTTTTCCAGTACAGAGGATCTAGCACTGGAAAAAAAAAAAAAAAAAAAAAAAAAAAAGAGTGGATTCAGTATTAGTATACAATGTTTTCATATACACACACACATATATACATACACCATTTTCATTACCAGTAAGGGCAACAGTGTTGCAAAGAAAGCGGTCCTGCTTTCAGAGGTTAGACTATCAAAGACAAAACCACAAATTTAAGGATACACCAAAAATAAATAAATATCTAAATATAATCTCAAAACTGAAAGAGAAGACTAAGCATGCCAAACCATGAGTGTCACCAAATAAAAGGGTGAAGTAGACAAGTCTACACTTAAGGAGAAGCCAGCACTTCTAACTAGGAAACCAAGTCTTAACATAGAGAACGAAGACTCTTTTCTCTATGGGAAGAAAGCATCTGTGTGTGTTGAGTGTCACTATATAAATTTAGTTCCAGGCAAACCAAACGAGAATAGTTTCGATTATGCAGTTGATGGTTACTAGTAGTTGAGTGCCTTCAAGGTTTATACTCCCTGGCTTGCTCCTGTGATACAATTATGACAATTTATTAACCTAAAGAACAGCTAATATTCTGCTACTGGGGGCATATCTACTCATTCCTAAATAGTCACTTCATATAAGCAAGATAGAGCTTTAAAGATTTTCGTATTCCAGTAAGAACTAGAATTTTTCATTTAGCACATTTTCAGTGGTGTGGAGAATTAAGTAATTTATTCTATTTCAGGTGAGTAATAAACCTACTTTCACTCCCAACCTTCTATCAAAACATGACATTTTTAGATGCAAGACTCTAACACTTACTTAAAAAGATGATTTAGAGATAGGTGACCAAATTATACTAATCATCTCAGATGGTTGCTTTCTCCCAAGGGGATCAATTTTCAGAGTAATTTTAACAACATTCATATTTTCCTCAATAGACCTGTTTTACTTAATGAATGCTAGACAGGCTGTTGCTGCTATATAATCTTTGTCCACAAAAGTCTTTCTGATGTTTTGTCACACACCAAGTAATATAGAAGTTTTAATACTTGCAACTAAATGATTTCTTGCATTCCACAGAGTTATTTTTGTCTCAACTATTGTACAATCCATATGAGACAGGAAGTCTGGAACTTTATTACATTTCCTACTAATTTTGAAGCAAATAGTTTTCTTGTTTCAAAGTAGCAAACACCGTTCCCTACTTTAGGAGGACCAAATATTTTAGTCTCAGATTGGTAAAACATGCTTCTCCAGATGACTAAAGCTAACCCATTAAGGCGGTACCTTCAATACCTCTGCTTTTAATTCTATGGCTGCCTCCAGTGGGTAATATGCTTTGTAAAGAAGTAGCCTCTGTCTCAACAAGTTTCAGTTAAAAAAAAAACAAAACCAACCAAACAACAAAAAACACCCCCCCCCCCCCAAGAAAACCCCAAACCCACCTCATAAGAGTACAGATCATTGAATGACACTTCTTCAGACAAAATGTTTCCTTAGATTTCAGTGTTCAGTACAATTTTAGTAAATGCAACACCAAATCCCAGCAACCGGTGGTTTACTTGTCCACACAATAAGTACAAAATTCATATTATACATACTAGAACAACTGTTAGAGCTGTTTCCTAAGAAGTCACACTATAGCAAGCATTACCTCTATTGAACTGGTTGCTGTGTGTTCTTCCAGTCCACAATGAATTAAGCCATGTGTATAGGACAATGAGTATTGAGGATGTCTCTGCATAGCATGTTCTAAAAATACTAATTACAGAAGGGAGACAGAAAGAGGAGAGGGGATGCTGCCTAATCCAACACTGTATCAAGCATATAGAAAAAAAGTTGACAAATACGCAAACAGTTCACATGCCTCACAAGTCAATAAGAGGGATAATTTCCCTAACAACATACTTTTAGAATTACCAGGGGACAAAGTTGCAGGTATTAGCCACAGATTAGCAGAAATTGGTTCCACCCACCCATACAAAACAAATCTAATATTCTCCATCATTTCTTTTTTTAGAGTGCTAGAAATTCCAGTGATGAAGAGAGAATGTTTACGAGTCTATATTGTAAATGATTTTTAACTTGCTTGTGATTGTATTTTAAGTGTGGAACGTTTCTAGAATTATATTGGGGAGAATTAAAATCTGTATGGAGCATTTTGTTGCATCTCTTTGCAATGGGCTAATTTTAGATTTAAAAGCAATGCTTGTCAAGCATTTTAAAGCTAAACGGGACGTAGCTGATAATGCTTTCAGCAGTGACATTTTAACCCTTCTTCAGTCTTCTGCATACTACTGAAAATAATTAATCTAACCTCTGGAAAAAAAGATAATCTATAGATTTGACATTGAATTAATGTTAACTTTTATTACTGGGGATGCTATTGGGTGATCTTTATTACTTGAAATACCTTCTTTGGTATCACTTTTCATACTTCTCCCTTCCCAAATGCTACAATATGCATTCCTTACTTTCACACCATATAGAATATCAAATCAACATGATCCTTCCTTTAAAATTCTCTACATGCTGCATAGACCTAAATACATTCCTATAGGAACTTTTTCAGCATCTTAAACATTTCAGCTGGGGACACACAACATACCAGTCATTCTCATTCAGCACTACGCACACCAAACTTTTCAAAAATTTTATCAGCAACACAACTGGATATTAAGAAAAACTCCACACCAATGGTTTGCCCACATCACTTGGCAATGTCCCTTTAATATTAATACACAGAGAAGTAAAATTTTTTCATAAATTTGTTCAAGTATGTGGAACATGTAAAATGCATAAGAATCAATATGGACTTCATTAATGTTATATTTATTTATTTTCCAGCTTCATACAAACTGGATGTAGAAGCATAAACATAGTACATTTCTACCATTTTCAACAAAAATATAACCAATATGTACAATTATTGTATTAAAAATACAAAAGGGATACAGACTCCACCAATGTCTTTCTAAAAGACATACAGGTACAAGTAGTATCAAAAGTATGAGGAAATCACCAGTTAATTGTACATTCTGCACTTGACATCACAGAGCGAACTGAGATTAGCAGTCCTATGGTCTACAATTACTTAATGCTTATATAACATTTGTGCAACTTGTGACAGAGCTAGGATTTTGTATTTCTATATGCACATGAGGTCCATAGCCTTGAGAATAAAACTGGCAAATAATGCATATTACATGTAAAATTACAAATGCATAATTGACAATGTGATATATAAGCAAATAGACAAAAGCTATGATTACAGGAGAGAGAATTAAATAAAGCACTGACATTTGTTTGATACAGTGAAAAAACACTGCAATTTGATCTTTAAAAGTTGAAGCTATTTACGTTTATCTACTGATCAATATGATCAGCTGAGTTCAATGGAAAAAAAAAAAATCCAAGACCAGCAGTTCCTCACATTTGAGTACTACTCGGATTGGCAGCCTTCACTTCTCCGGAGTCTGTGCAAAAACAACACAAAAATAGAGGGGAGGGTCATTTCAGTCATTATAGGGTTAATAGCAGCTGTGAGCAGGTGGTTGCTACACATTGGCCTTCTCTACACATGCAGTGTTCCATGAAGCCATTAACAGTTGTGACTATTTCTGCATTGCAAAGGCTGGCAAATCTAAACGTGTTATTTTTCATTACTTAAAGGCTCGTTTATCCCCTAATGCCAAAGTCAATAGATGGAGGTTATTAGATCAGTGTTAACAGCTGACACGAGCTGTGACATCCCAACGTGCCTTCACTGCAATGTTATCCAGTTAATTTTTCCTTTAATATAACTACTATAGAATAAAAAAAAAATTAAAAAAAAAAATAAAAATAAGATATAACTTAAAGGCGGAGTTGCCGTCTGTCTCATTAGAATGGGACACTTTCTTTGTAAGTATGCCATCCTGTGTCCCTCAAGGCACAGGTTTGAGACACACAGTGTCCTCTTCCATCACCGGCCATTTGCAAGCACATGTTTGACACTAGACCCAGCTGGGGATGCCCTGAACGGCCGAGGATGCCATCAACGCCAACATTTACAAAGTTTTGGGGATTCCAGGGAGGGACACGTTAAGAGTGAAACTAGAGAGGGTCAAGGAAAGGCTGCAGCCAGTACGTAACCTCTGCCTTCCCTTCTGCCCTGCTCAGCCACGTGACAGCAATATTCTTTCCAGGAGCTCAGGCTGGCAACCCTACTTACAGGTATGAAATAATACTGTAATTACTAAGCAGATGCAGTATTTGATCTCTGAAACGCAAACATACAAAATTGTAACAAAGGCATTGTAAACAAGCAAATAAGCACTGCCTCCTTGAAGGATTCCAATGCATTTTTCTCTTCGTAGGTTAAAGGCCAAATGTACTTTGACAACTAGCTTATCTCATTATCCCAATGAGACTAAGTGCTAGGATCACGATTAAAATCTAAAAGAAAGATTTTTTTTAAAAAACAAACAAACAAACAGAAAACATCCCTTCCAGGCATAGGGAAGTGCAGCCAGAGTTAATCATCCTGATGTGATGATCTTGGAATTTGGAATGATACTGTGTGATGTGGCAGACAGCGACAGTGGTAGCTTGGAGATTGCTGCACTGTGCATTTCAAGCAACACAGTTTGAAAAGTGCCAGGGCGATTTCTTCACAGTATTTCACATGCAAGGGGAGAGGGGACAGAACGGGGAGGGGCGGAGGAAGAAGCCCCATGCTGCTTTAAGGCAGGGAAGGAGGCAAATAGGTCCACCATCCTTTAACTATAGTTCCAAGGCTCCTATTCTAGGGACGTCTTCTTGTGCTCTCCTTTAAGGTGGCTCACTCTGGATCCAGAAAAGCCCAAGTCTTACACAGCAGAGACTTGTTCATCTTCTGCAAACACAATAGGATAGGGGAAAACAGAATTTAGTTTATACAGAACAAGACTGCTACTGAATGAAACAACCTGTACTGTGCTCATATGTCTTCTACTTTGTTGTATTAGGCACATATTTTAAAAGAATTTAAGTATCTGTAAATTTCATGTCTCATGAGTTTTCCTTTGTAATTTTGTTCTCAAAGAAAATAAGACAATTGCTATAACTGAGATAGGTGCAGTTCCTCAGCTTGAAGAACACCACAGCTACTCCTAGATATCCAATAACTTCACAGAGCCATTTTACATTTTTCCCTAAATATATGTGTGATTTATTTAAATTAAGATTGCGTAAATATTGAGTGCAGCTTTAGTACTTGTTGGTAGAAAATTAAAATTCTCTATCATGCTAATTCTCAAAGTTTGAGGCAATTTGATTAAGGCAGACTTCATTGTATTCCATCATGTTCATCTGCAGAATTCATCCTGCACAGAAGACCTTAGTAACTAAGCAGTTAGGAGGGAAAGGGAACATTAGCCTTTCTATCATTAAGCAAAACATAGCATTCAAATAAGTGATTATTTGGGCACTGTCTCACCTAAATTTTGAGCACCTAGTCCTAAAAATGCAATTCAGCTATGCTTGCACTCCATAGAAAAAACAGAAAGACTCTTTCTAAATAGCCTGTCATTATTGTTGAGCTAAAGCATAAAGATGCAGACACACTTGGGAAGTGATGTAGCAAAAGGGTACTGGGCTTGTTATGTGAAGAAGTTGGTGTGGAAGACCCAGTGTCCACAATGTAAGACTTTCAGGTAGAATGTGACTATCCAAATAAACCTGACCAACAATGCTCTATGGGGCGGATGGGCAGGTATTCTATAGAACAGGATACTTTTTTGACCATTAAATACATGGTTAGTTACAAACATTAGGTATGTTGGAAACTTTCAGGGCAGGTAGCACTCTACCTGGTGAACATCGGCACCTCCAGAGAAGCTGCCTAAGCCAACTGCTTGGTTGTGCAAAATTCAGGTGGACCTAGATTCCAAATTTTAAATTATATTTAGGATGAACTGAATTCCTCCCCTTCCAAAAAGTTAATACAGAGCAAGTTTTGAAAGATGGAAGAAAGCTCAAATTATGGCAAGAATTTCTATGGCAGAACATATTTGTGTAATTTGCTTTGTGTCTGTGAAAGCATTGACTATTTTTGCATGCAGCACACTCAAAATCTAACAATTAGAAATTTACCATCTTCCTCTGTGGAAAACCCTTGAGATGGATAGTGAGCAAGACGTGGATCTGACTCATTTGGTTTATGCCACTGAGGTTTGTTCACAGGCCTGCTAGTTGAATGGCCATGTGATTGCTGCTGCGGAGTTGACGTCCCATGAGTCTCACATGTCCGTGCCACCATTCTAGACCTCTGAAGTGCTATGTTGTAATCTGGAGGCTTTCTGGTTGGATGGGAGCCACCTTCTGCAAACTCAGCAATAGGTATTCCTACATAACCCGGAGGAGTTGGAGGTGGTTCCCGATATCGACCCTCTTTTCGTGCTGCAGGAAAAACAACAGATTATTATTAAAGATAGTAAGAGAAAAATTGGTCAAAGGAAAATAAATAGTGAAACTTAAATAAATATCAACCAACTCAACAGCCCAGAAGGAGAAAATCTGAAGGACAAAAGTTAACTACTCATATGGCAGTTGGTAGTTATAAGGCCTTGAAAATAAGACCTTGAAAAATAAACCATGAAAGAAAGTGTAGACTATACAACATGTTCAGGATATAGCTATTTTCCAGCTGTGAAGCATTAGTCTAATAAAATTCACCAAATTACACAGGGAACTTGTTCAAACTTAGCCACTGAAGCTATTCCATCAATTGTATAGAATAAAACCTACACAGATCAGAGCAATGTGGAAGACTTAAGAGTCCACGGAAGCGGCAAACATCAGGTATACAGACATCTCCTCAGGAGCATGACTATCTTAATCCTGAAGATGGGCTTTGTACCTAAGAGCTCATCTCCCTTGGTTTTAGCATCTTGGCGATGAGGAAAGGGGCAGGGAGGAAAGCACCTGATAAATTATTTCTTCCTACAAATCTCATTAATTAATGAGACAAACTACAATTCCAAAAGGTAAGGAAGAGAAGTAGGCTTCATCTTCATGCTTTCTGTATGCACTACTGCCTGCTCTTATGTTATAGCTCTTATGGTTATATTTTCTAGAAAATTAAAGCTTGAATTTATGCCCATAAGAACATTGATTAAATATGATTTTATATAGGAGATGGACCTCACTGAGATGTAAATGTTTACCTGAATAACTCTGGGCATACTCAGAAGTTCTCTCTTGCAGAGAACTTCAAAGGAGGAAATAGCAATTAAGAATTTTAAAGATCTGCAGGAACACACAGCAGATAGGCATGCTCTCTCTTTTGGAGTTATGTACTTAAAGAAGACAGTTGGGGCTTCGATAATGAATGCTTATTGTGGGTATAGTCCTTTAGCACATGACCACGTAACTTGCAGTACAAAGGCAAACACAAGCAGGATAAACCACTGACACAGACAATTTACTCTCCGCAGGTTGTCACACACTGTAGATTCTCGCACAAATGGCGATGACAACATCACCCTGCATTATGCAGCATGGAATTGAATGAAAGGGCAGTACAAGCTTAAAATGGACTTGTGCTACCAGGATGTGAGCTTTTATAGACTAAAAATAAAGTCTTGTTATTATAACAAAACCAAATAGTTTCCAATAGAATCTAAGTATTTTTCTTGGACACATTGTTTTAAGTGAGCAAACCGGCACGAAGAAGCTTCTGAGAAATGTTATTCAAAGATTTCTGACAAGTAACTTTGATGCAGAAAAAATTACGTAGGAAAAAATCTATTGAAATATTGCAAGAGATCAATGTCTATTTAGTCAAAAAGAACCATGTAAAAATAGTGGCTTCTGTTGGAGTGGTATGCAGAGTTACATTTGCAGGATAATTAGTTAATAGTACTGAAGCACATGGAAGCATGTGGCTTGAATTTTCAGATCACTTTCACATTCCCACAAGTCTCTAAAAACATAGTGGAAAGCACTGCCTTGAGAGGCAAGTTTGGACATGCTTGTTGTACATTTTGGTGGAAACCAAGGGCTTCAAAGAGTAAAATTAAGAAAGCAGCATGAATCGGAACCTGGAGTCCTGAACTGAACAACTTCCTCCTCTTTGCAGTTCAGGGATTCAGGCCTGCACCCAAGCTTTGAGGCAACGGGACGTTGCTAAGCAATATACTTGGGCAAAAAACGGAAAAGCAGTTTATCACAGTGGTCTCAGCATGACCTCAGTCTGGCAGACTTTTTCAGCCGTATCAGTGCAAAATGGCTTTTAGATAGTTCTTCATATTAACCTGAAGAAAGGCAAAGTGAAGGGGAATGAAAGGAAAGAAAGAGGCAAAAATGCAGAGGTCTTGGATGGCACAAGGACTGGATGTATAAAAGTAAAATATGTGAAAAATGTTAAGGGCCAAAGAGACCTTCAAATTAATTGATATATTATCTGATCTTTCTTTTATTGAATGATTATCAGTGTATTTCAGCTCTAATTTCTTAGGAACCTCTTCACTTTCAACAGTCCAAATAAACATCTCAGTTGGCACTTAAGCACAAAGTGACCCTATTTTCAGAAGTAAGAATATTCACAATCATCAGACAAGTCATACAGATGTGTAAATAAAAGGGTTCTAAAAAAAATCAGGACACTTATTAAGATATCTAAATATAGAACATGGAGTCCTATAGTGAAGAGAAATTCGCATTTTAGGACACCTAAATACATCAACCTCTCAAAACACTTGTCCAGCAGCTGAGCTAGTTTTTTTTTGATGTATGGCAGCCTCTCTTGAAACACAAAGAAGCTGACAGAACTGAGAATCAACAATAAGTGATATTTTCCCTAGCACAGGGAAATAAATGCACAGTTAAAGGGGAAAATTTTAGACATACTACAAAATGGTTTTGCTTTTAAAAAAAAAATAATCAAACCAGACAAAAGAAAGTTTTTTAATAATACAAAAAAAAAACCCCAAAACCAAAACTAATGGTGAATCAATTAAAATACTTCATAGTAAACAAAACTTAACTTACCAATAACCCCCTTTGTACTACTTGGTGATACTGCTATATGAGTGGGCACGGGAGCTGGCTTTGACTCCTCTGCTGGTGCAGATGTTATGCTACTGGTTTCCGCTTCAATTGAAACATCCTTCCCACCCCTCCGCTTTATGGTTCCTGTATCACCTTCTGAGTCCTCTCCCCAGTATCCTGTTGAGGATGCCCAGCTTGCTCTGGACTGTGCTTGATCAAGGCCCTCCCTACCTTGACTTTGCCTGCCATACTTTGTGCCATGATCGGGGAACATCAGCTGGTCCATATGACTGCCCGAGGCCCACAGTCCTGCCCCATCGCCTGAACTATCAAAATGAGAGTGTCCAAAAGGCAGAGTCTCCCAGCTTCTCTGGTGCTGTATTGTTTGTATATTGTCATGAGAACCACTTGAACAAGAAGTCCAGCTACCACGGCCACTGTCAGCTGCATCAAGTGAAGCTCTGTCCCCCTGGTCCTGCGACAGTTCTTCTGTACTAGGAGAAGAAAGAACCGTTGCCCCAGCATACAGGCCTCTGGTCTCCGACAATGGTGCATAAGAGCTAGACACACATTGAAGAGGGGGAAAAAAAAATAATAAATCCAGTGTTGGAATTGTACATCATTTACAAGACACACGAATAACTCAACAGTCAAGAGAAAAGCAAACATACTGAAGAGTTGGGCTAGATGACCTTTCAAAACTCTCTTCCAACCCAAACCATTTTATGATTCTGTGACTGTAGGTTTTGATGCAAGTTATATTAAATATTATTTGCATTAATGACTAATTCAATTTTGAGAACAGAATACTTTCCTTTCAAGCTCAGCCTCAACAAAACACAAAAAAAAAATTACTGGATAAATATCCTGACAAAACTTAACACTTCAGTGCTGTCATTTTGAGAGGTAAAATCTTAACTTTGTGACAGACTTTAAGACAGTCAAATCACATTGACATAGATAACGGGGAGCAAACTGATAAATAGGGTTTCTACTGCTTTTCCGGCCATGTAAAGTGAAGGATCAGAAGTTAAAAACAGATTTTTAACAGGAGGTGGCCAAAATTCAGGTTTAGGTTTCAGCTTTTCAAATTTTTCTTCTGCTTACGAAATTCTGGAAGCAACTTTTCTAATATTTCTTGCAAATGGAAATGTCTTTAAACCTTAATTTTAGAAACACATGCTACTTCATAGAGTGTGTACGTTCTCCATAGCCTTTCAGTGACTAAGTAAGCCTGACACTATCACTTACACAGCAGCAGGGAAACCGACAAACTGTCACTTTTGCTTAGTGGCTACCTGAGCTCCTGGGATTTGTCCTTCCAGGGCAGCTTGCTATGCAGACAGGAACACTTTTCCTCCAAATATTTAAGACATCTGATTAAAGAGTTTGCATAGCCTGGGATTCCCAAAGCTGAAGTGCACCAGTTTTGGAACAGGCCTGCCATCCACAGACCCTGCAGGATTAAAAGCCCTGAAACCTTTCAGGGGACTGAAGCATACAAATAACAGCTC
The DNA here is from genome assembly GCA_004320125.1 of Scolopax mira. Lineage (NCBI taxonomy): Eukaryota > Metazoa > Chordata > Aves > Charadriiformes > Scolopacidae > Scolopax > Scolopax mira. The sequence goes on along the minus strand of BJBW01000302.1, from coordinate 41,021 downwards.
AGAAAAGTGGAAACTAAATAGGAGCCAGAGCTCCAATTATTTTCAGACCAAGGCTCACTGCTAGAGATTTAGAGAACTCCTCACAGCATTCGCTTCACCACTGCAGAAGTTAATTACCTAGAAAACCAGAAGCCTAATGTGAATTTTAGCTTCTGATCATTGTTGACTAGGAGAGATATTTGGGGTAAAATATTTTTGGGTTAGATAAATATACACTTTTCTATGAAACAGACTGGAAAATTACTAGCTATTTCTGTTCTCAGCTTGATCACTGAATAATTGTAAGAATAATTTCTCATCTAATTCAGTTAATCCCCCATCTAGAAAACAGGCTAGGATACTAGTCTGCCATAAAGAGGATAATCTACAGCACTACTAAATACTCAGATGATAAAGTCTATTGAGGTGAAGTCTTACTGATGTAGACCTCATCACACACTCAGGAGTGCAAAAACTTTTCTAGTCAGAAAATGGAGCATTATCAATGTCAAAATAGTGGTTTTTAAGAGCAGAGGATAAAAAAAATATATTTGAGAGACATACAGGGAAAGTTACATAAAAAAATATACATATACATATCACATACACACTACATGAAACTATAATGTAAGTAAGCAGAAACAAAATGCTTACCCTAAGCTGTATTGATCTGGTTCAAACATGATTCTTCTATCAATCCTTCCCACACCAAGATTTGTCTCCACGATGCTGACAGAATGCCTCTGTCTCCTCTCATCATGCAGGGAGACTGGCATAGAGTCAAAAGAGGAATTGCTGACAATACTAGATCTGGAAGAAATTTCACTGTGACCAGAATCGGAGAAGTTATCCACCGTGCCACTGGGAGCCAAAGTATAGCCTGCAAAGGGAACGTCAAGTTAATCAGGCTCTCTGAGAAGCTCAGTTATTGTCAGGCAGCCAGCAACATTTACTACTGCTACCATAGCAAATCAAAACTACTCTTAAGTTTTATTAACTGCAAAAGACAGAAAGATATGTAGCAGAACTGTATAATACTGTGTATTCTGTCTTTTAATAAGAGGTTTAAGATTGTGGGAACATGCGCTTCTCATTTAGAAATGAGCTGCTCACCTTATTCCTTCTCTGTTGTCCTCCCCCAAATTATTTTTAATGCATCATCGTATCTGTACCTTTGTATTATGAAATGTCACTTCTCAAAAAAATGCCTGTATGTAAACACTGTCTCCAAGATTAGAAGGAAAGAGACATCCTGGACAAGATTACTGCTTAAAGTAATTCAACAGACACCCTCTCACACAGTTTTTCTGTTCTGTAAAGCTACTCTTCAGAGATGAACAACAGATAGAACATGAAGCACAGATGTTTGGGCTGACTGCTTATTACATATCTTGGATGAGGCAGGGCCAGATTTTCAAGCTTTCTTTGTGGTACTTGGCAAACTAGTAACATCCCAAATAGCATTTATTACCAGAATTACACTGCCATTTGGAGGTAGCATTGACACCACCAGACTGAGATAAAATCTGCAAACCATGCCAGGAGGCAAATTCAGCTTTTGTTTTAGTATTAAACAAAGCTCCGCTGAATGCTTTTGCCAGCTAAGTTAAAGATCATTAAACAACATACACCCACAAGTAACTGCAGTTTTTATTTTTTGTTTTCAGTCTACATAACCGTCAAGATGACTTCAACTGATCTATCCTAATTCACTTGCTGAGAACATCAAATCGATGCTGCCATTTTTGTCTGAAAGAATATCCCATTAGCACCATGTTCTAGTGACATAGTTTAGTAATTTTTTTTATCAGAGTTAGGTTGATGGTTGGACTAGATGGTCTTAAAGGTCCCTTCCAAGCTAGACAATACTATGATTCTATGTTGCTATCAAAACAAGAATTTCTTTAAAAAAAATCATGTTTATGATTTACTTTCTGTAAAAATAAAGTACTTTCCCACTATGATTCAAGAATCTCACAGAATCACAATTCCCTTTTCAAGAAATGCACAGGCCTGACCATATTTATATAAATTCACTGTTAATGTAGTATTTGGGAAAAATCATTATGATAGCTTAGAAGGACTCCAGGTGATAAGCTAAGTCTTCTCTATATCGCATTCTCCTCCATCTGACCTTAATAAATATCACTTCAATAGAGATTTTGGATAGGCATCAGTACTTGCTTGCCATACTCATCTCTCCCTTTTCAGATCTCTGCTTATTCAGTGGAATTATTTTTCCCTCTTTTGTTTCCATAAGCCCTGCCTATCTCAGAGGTCCTTGGTGAATTGTTCTTGTTACTTCCAAGAGGAGAGGAGGAACTGATTGAGTCCATTAGTCTGGAGCCATAAGGCCTCAACTGAGCAGCACTGTCACGTAAAGAAAAACGCTTAGCTATCCCATTTGATGAAAATGTAGAAAAAGTGATACATAAATTTCAAATCCTTACCATCCTTGTACAGATTAGGGAAAGTTATAACTACAGAGAAGGCTCCAACACACTCATCTCTTTAGCGGTCTGAATTTCTATTACAGGGACTCAACCCCAAAATATATATTTTACCATGATTCTATATTATCTATCTGTTAAACTAAACTTATATGATATTCTGAAGAGAGAATAACTTAGAATCTATCTGCAATACAACTAAGCTATCATATTTCCAAAAGAACTTTTTTTGTTGTTTGTTTAAACTGCAGGAAAATGCCTCTATTCTCTGTTTTGTCAATTCATAACCAGAACAAGTATAATGAAAAACCCAAACAGGCTTAAAAAAAAATATCCCTTTAAAGTCCTAAATTCACTCTAAAAACCCAACCCTATGAAGTAACTTAAAAAGAAATCAGTCAAAAAAGCTCCAATGTGTAATACCGTTCCTCAAATATCCACATACAATGTTTGACTAACTAATCTGGCTGCTAGTAAAACATTGTGTATCAATGATTTAAATCCCAAATATCTTAAATCTGCCTGTCATGTATAGGTTCACATCCCATCCAAATGTGTGACACAGCAAATAATTCCTCTAACAGGCTAGTGTGCTTCGTGCTGTATAAAGATTTTAAGTGTCAATCTGCACAGCCTTCCACTGACAGGAAACACTGAAGATGGGAATAGGTTTGTCAGAAGCAGCTGCGGTGAATGATCTACTGCATCAAATCTTGCATCAGATCAGGGTATCTTTCCTTTTTTTTTTGCTAACAAGAGGGCTTTCAGGTATCCCTGAAATGAGGTTCCCAGGTATCCTTTCACATATCCCACTGTGCACTACACTTCCTGCCCTCTTGCTGACTATATGTGACAGCTGTTTATCCCGAGTGTCCAAACTCTCTCCCAAAAGTTTACAAAGTGTATAAGCTTCAGGAAACAGGATGAGAAACGTTGCACATCTAATACCTTTCCTTGGAGAGCTCTGTGGTGAAGTGGGAGGAGAAGACAGCTGTGAAGATGCACTTGAGACTGTGTCTTCAGATTGTTTCTTGTGACGATCCAAACTTCCTTCTTCAGATAACGAAAGAATTTTCTTTAAAGCTTGTGGGGAGTTAATGCCTGTAAATAGGAATTAATGTAGGCAGATGTAAAGTCCAGTATAAATACATCTTTCTGTTTCATAATGCATTTATAGAGCAGACACCATGCAGGAACAAACCTTAATTTTTTTTCTCCCTGTATATTTGTGAATTTTTGACACCATACTTAATAAAGCAAAACATTTAAACCCACTCCTGTTTAAAATATACCACTTTGTTTCTGCGTATTAGTGAACCCCAGTCTTTCATTCTAGCCTCCTAAGTTAAATGCTTTGTCACGGAAAAGACAGTACAGATTTGGTGTTGCAGAATACTGCCTATACAATGTATAAATCAAGGATATGCATAGTAATGGTTAGTGAGAAACCTGAACTAAAGTTATGTTGTATCCACACACATGCAAATATCACTGGTTAGAAAAGGTTTATATAAGAATTGAAACTGCTTTCCTGTTTCTTTTCTATCCAGAATACCCTAGAAGGTCAAAAAAGGTTGGAAAGATGAATAAGATCAGGGTTACAAAACAAGGCCATTCTGCAGCTGCTTTTCTCCCTTTCATTTTTGAGAACCATTTCTGCACCAGCTTATTTTAGGAAACTGAAGAGTAAAAACATCCTGAAGATGATGTATGATGTAAAGATATAGGGCATCAAGAATTGCTTTTCTCAGGCAAGATTTATCCATCTTTATCTTCCTCTCCCCTCAAAAATCCACTTTGGAACAGTCTCCAAATTGAAGATGGAGCTTTTTGACAGTTTTGCCAACGTCTGTGGTAAAGGTTATTTTCAAGCAGTCTACAGATCTTATCTTTGATCTGTTGGATCACAATGCCACTATCAATAATTTACAGCTGCTTCATCAACATAACCTACCCAGTTTTCAGAAACTTTCCCACCATGAGCAAAAATGCAGTCTGTGGTGCTTCAAAGTCCTTTTAAGATTAAAATTTAATGTTAAAAACAACAAGAACTAGATAAATATTGAATTGTTTCTTGCTCATTTTACTGCTTTTAATGTTTCACTAGCAGCCTAAGCTGTGCACAAGTAAAACTAATAAAAAGCAAAACCAGAATTAAGGTCTTGTGAAATAGCCATCATGCAATAGGAAGGGCCAGTTATGCTATATATACTTATTAGGAACATTAATGTACTTCAAGTCATATGTAAGAAGTTCTTTAATAATGCATATATGTTACGTACACATGCTGGGACACAGATCTGGAAGTCAGTTTAGAAGAAATTCCTATAGCCCATTATCTTTCAGAGCAACATGCAGACAGCAGCAACTGAATAACAACAGGGAATAGAAGCCAAAGGGACAATTCTCAAACGTGAAATTTCAGGCCTACATTTCTCACAGGACTATCAATTTGAATAGGCCTGAATTCCATATTAAATGTTCAACTTTTGAAAAAAACACCAAAACTTCTGAGGTATCTCAGATGGGTCAGTCAAAAACTCAAAGTCACTAATCCCTTTGGAAAAGTTAAGCCAGGGCAGATACTCAGAAACGTTCCTTCTCTCCAGCCTCTAGTAACAGGTCAATACTTCTCCTGATTGAAGTGGCAGGATGCTTTCCTAGATTTCTTTCTTTGCATTTCTAGAGAAGATAATTCTGCATACACACTGCATGAACCAGCATAAATTGCATGCAATGCTACCAGAAATATATGTCTGACTCTTGTTTGATTCAAAACTTTTCCCTGACATAAGCAAGGAAACCGGAGACCATCAAGTCGAATGCTTTGTTGTTGCGCTTACCGAATGGTGGGAGGTCTTTGACTGGCACTTTCTTGCGAGAGGGATAAAGAGATACAGCAGGGACCTGCAGTGCTTGGTTTACTTTATGTTGCTGCTGCTGCTGCTGCTGCTGCACCTTCTGCTGGATGCCTGCCCGGGGAGCCACCGGTGACGTTTCAGACTTTCCAGATCGCTTGTCTCCTGTATTCTTTGGCACTTTGCAAGAAATGGGAGAAAACACAGAATGACTTCTAGCTAAGAATGTCGTGGGAGTTTTAATCTGATCAATGCAAAGCCGTCCTATTAATAATTAAAAGGTGCTCAAATATTTCTATACCTTTAGATAGAAAAGATGAAGAGGAAAAGTGGGGGAGATTTAACTCCATTTAAAATATGTACATTACCAAAAACATATCTTTTTTTTTTTAAAAAAAAGAAAACTCTCACAGATGACCATCGTTATAGTTATCAATAACATGACCAGAAGGTATACTGGGTTATCATAAGGACTACAACTGGTTTAGAATGGATATATAATTACTATTTTTTGCTACCCTGAAGGAAGGGAAAGGCATAAGATACAGCATTCTCTCAAATCAAAATGAAACCGATATCCAGCATAAGGTCACCCTCAGCTGCTGCCAGGTGCTTCTGAAACACCTGGACATAAGGAAATCCCCTTTTCCCTCTCAAGGTCAAGATATCCAGGATGACAAAGCCTATTCACACCAACAGCCTGAATACATCAGAAGAGTAGAGAAACTTTTGGTTCCTCCATACCCTTTGTATGGTCAAATCTAAATAACCCTTGTGCATTTCAGCATGACATCATCTGAAGTCCTTATCTCCTATATAAATGCCATGTCTCTCTATTGTTAACCTGCAAGATTATTTCCTTAAGATTCATAGATTCAGTACTTGGAAATGACTAGAGGCACTATTTTTCAACTCATTGTCACTGCAGAACAAATGACAACGCTCACATGTGTTGGTGGCTGGCTCACACTGCAGAGACAGTGTCTGGAGGCTCTCTTCATCCATTTCCAGGTCCAAGTTTGAGAGATACTGCTTCACCTTCCGTGCCATTTGAGCATCTTCATACAGTTTTTTAGCATTAAGGAAGGAGCTGCGACGGACCCGCTTTTTATGACCCCCTGTTTGTGCAACGTCCAGCACAGCCGCGTTCGTACTGCCCTGGCTGAGAGACCTGGAGTGAAGGGGAGGCAGGAGAGGGAGGAAAGAGGGGGAAAGTAGGACTTAGTCCAATGCAGTGTCACTTGAAAAACATGAAATGTGCAAAAGATTGCATGAATGTCAGTCTATGGTCAAAGCTTACATGCCTCATTCCAGTAAGTCAAACAGCTATAACAGATAGAAAGATGAGGGTCAGGAAATCTTTATACTTGGTTTCAGGCACTATTTTAATTGCACAAATATTTTAACCTATTCTGCTCCAACTATGCAATATCACTTCACACATCTAGAAAAGCATTCAAGCTAGCTCTCTCACTTAAGCCAGCTACTGAGAAGATTGGAGCATTAGGAAAAGCTCATGCAGTAAGGCAATGCTGACAGAAGACTATAGTTGAGGTTCAAATTTAAATTCATATACAGGAAGTGTGTTGGAAGCTCTCTTAACACTTTTTAAATCAGACCATATGCAAAACAGGTCAGTTTTACTGTCCTTGTCACTTGCTAGGTTGAAGACAGTTTTTGTTAAATAAAATGATCAGCTAGCTCATGATGAAAAAAACTGTCATGCACATTTCAAGGTATGTATGTCTATATGAAATCTATGCATTGTTCCTGAATTGTTAAGAGTAAAACGATGGCTGACTTGTAAAATGGAAATAAGTTAGTTTAGCAGATATTTGTAAGTTTTAATTTTTGTATTTGATTGTGATAATTGCTTATTAGGCATAAGGAAGTTAACAGCAATTTTCAGCTGTTGCAACCTTGACATTTTATAATTTCTCTTTTTATGAAAATCACTTCCTTTGGCAATTTGAATTTGAAATGGGGGAGAAAACAACCCCACTCCTATCTACAAACACTTATAAATAATTTACAATTTTTGTGTTTTAACCTCAAAAGGTAAAAGCACTCCTGGATTAAAATGTATTGTCAGTAAAAAAGGGTTAATAAAAGAAAGAAAGTTCAAAGCACCAGAAAATTAAAGATAGCAAGAAAGAAACAATGCAAATGGTAAGGGAAGAATGAATGTTTCTGTGTGTTGTCTCCAACCACTTACCCCAAACTCCTCCATTTCTTCTTCCTGCAAGTGAGAGCCAGGAAGAGTAAAGCATGGGTTTTAAGAAGAGACAGAGAAAGAACACGAGCTCAGAAAGAAAAAGACCAGACCTCAGGACAAGCAGTTCTGGAAGCCCACAAACATTAAAAAGAAGCCTTGACTCGGGCACAGTCAGGTATTACAAACTCTTCTAGCTCAAATTAAGAAAAAGAGTATGCAATAAGCTGGTCTAACATGAAGCCAAAAAAGCATTCACTCCACATTGTCTAGCGTCACGAGCTGACACTGTTCCAGATACATTCCCACTTCTACTAAACCAAAACAATAAGGATGGCACACATCAACATTTCAGACAGACATACATATATTTTAAAGACAGTATCTATTCCTCCCTCCCATCGACAGAATCTCATTTTTATGAGGTAACTGGCAACTAATGAATAATGTAAAACATTTTAATATATTTTCATAAATACAAAATGTAATGACTTCATCAGTTTTAGAACACCACATCATTTTGATAAATTGTTAACAACAAACAAAAAACTCATACTGCTCCAAAACAAGTGGCACTTGAAAAGCACCACTTGCTGACACCTAGCCTTCTCTCAGCTGGGAAAACAACTCCCTAATACAACATGCTTACCTTGTTCTAAACATTAAAGCAGGATCCATGTTCACAGATGCCATGCGACCAACATGGCGTATCTCCTTCGCAATCATTCTCAGCTTCTCAAAATTGACCAAGCCCTCTACTTTTGAATCATTTCCTACAATCAACAACAACATCAGTTATTAGGTAGCCAAGATTGTCTTCCTTAGCTGGTAAAAGACGACGTACTTCTGCTTTTACCTTCATGAAGGAACGTAAGGTCTTTTTTGATAACGGGAAACAGGGGGATAATGGGGGGCTGCAGGTTTTGGCTGTTAAGGACATTACGGTATTTTGCCATATTCCTAGATGGATCAAACAAGTCCTGGAGATCTTGAAACAGTTTCTCATACTTGCTTGGAAGCTTTTCCCAAGTAGCTCGGAGCCTTGCAACTGGTGCCAAATTCAGGCCACTTGAAACAAACAAAAACAGTGCAAAAAAGTTCAAGAAGAATAGAAAGAAACAAACAAAGATATCCTAGAAAAGGCCATGTTAAATTTTCTATGTGAGAAATACCATATAGCCAGATAGCATAGCACCATGTCAACAAAGTATCAGAGTGAAAACTACCTTCTGCTAGTGTGTATTGCTATTTATAAAAGCTATAAAAAATGGAGATATCTGCAAGATGTAACCAAAACCAGATAAAACTACACTTCAATTAATAATTAAACCTTATAGACCATATGTACTTATACTTACTACTTTGAAACAGTGTCTGAATTTGATAACATCATAATCTAGGAGTACCTTAGGATCAACACTTATTTCCAGATTCCCAGCCTGGGGAAAAAAACCATCTTCAATCTACATAATATTTAGGTGGTGACACCACAATGACCCTTCCCTTTTTACTACAATAATCTGCCTGACTTCGTTGTGTCTAGATCAAATTGATATGCAGATCTTATATATTTCAGGTTATTTCGAAACTGTAGCTGATACAAAAAGCAGGGCATTCTTCCCCTTGATGGCATCACCTGTCAACCTATTCATTTCTACCTACGTGAAAGTTTGGTGTCTAGAATGTTTACTTCATTCAAGTTACTGCCATCCGGCAGGCTGCTTTTATTTCTCCTTGAGGTCAGCTGAAGCAGTGGAGGTAAATCTTGATATTTTTATCTCCGAGGTCCTGACTGATTATCAGTGTCAAAACTTGACTTGGGAACTTGCCGTATTTGATGGAACGGTACTCAAAACCAGTGATCTTCAGAAAGTGTCACATTCAACCTGCTTTTTTAGCAGAGACTATAATCTTGTACTATGTCTGTAAGGGACAGAGTTTCAAAGTTCCCTCTAAGTCACTCTGCCCTACAGTTGTATGCTGAATTCTTTGTATATAAAGTGATTTTTTATGAGAGACTATATTTAGGGATTTCTATTTTTATTTGGTTATGTTTTTCTTGCCTAACTCTAAATTAGAAGTCATAAGGAATAATATTAAACATTTTAATATATTTTCATAAATACAAGATGTAATGACTTCATCAGTTTTAGAGCACCACATAATTTCGATAAATTGTTAACAATAAACAGACTCTAAAGGAAATGTGAATGTTTTAAAAAAATGTGTAAAAAACCACACATTAGAGTTTCCTGTCCTCCTTTTCATTCTAAAACTAAGAAAGGTTTTCTGTCTGAGATTTTCAGTATTTTTAAAATTATTATTAAAAGATCTTTATTTACAGGTTATTATATGGCATTGTAGTCTGCTACAGACTGTTATCAGAGTTCCATCCAAGAAAGGCCTTATACAGAGGCAACATATCATGGCTTAATGAATTCAAGATACTGGGAACTATGTATCATAAAATGATGAGCATAAAATGATAAGCTCCCTTTGGGAAATTAACCCATTCATTTATGATAACGTTATAATTTTTCTTCATATGACTGCCAAATTCCAAAGCATTCCAAATAATATTTCAGCACAAGTTTCAATGTCAAGTTCAAATTACTGGAAAATGCCCTCCTCATTGGATTGTTAATTGTTAATGTTAACAGTATTAACTGTTAAATACTCTGTTAAATACTTTTTTTTTTTTAAATTATATAAGACTTTGCTTTTTACTTTGAGATAATATTATTAAGGTACAATACCTAATGATGGCAAACATGGAGTTGAAGTTCTTGCATTCTCTGCAGTGCAGTGCTATCTTAATGAAATGCTTAATGATCTTCATCCTTTTCAACTGATTGGTTTCTCTTAGAATCTCAGAAGCCACCCAAAATGTTTCTTGATTTATCACTTCTTCAAACTTCTTTAGATTAGTGCAACCTGTTTTTGATTTGAGTTTAAACAAGTCATCTATGTATTCCGTGGGTTCAATATTACGGAATAGTTCAAAGTTTCTCATGGAGAGTTGGGTAGCCACCTCAACAGTACTGAGCTGTAGTAGGGAAATTTGACTTTCCCTTAGTAACTCTTGAGCATCTTCATCCGAACAAAGAGTTTCTGTTTCCATGTTGTTCTTCAGGTAGTACCTGTAAAGACAAAATTCAAAAAGACACTTGATACGATATACTCAAATACCAGTGAAAGTAACAATCTTGTTGGAATCATAGAATACATTGATTTTCACCAGGCCTAAATATCAATTAGAAGTTGCATAAGGAGCAATTCTTTTGTAAAGAAACAAAAGGTTAATCAATAATGCTCCTATTAACAGAAATTTGACCATCATCAGCTTTAGCTTACAGTCTCCAATCTCACCTGCCACTCAGCTGTATCCTGTCAGCAAGCTTGGATAGCTGATCAGGAAGCCTCCTTTGCTTGATTACACCCTCTGGTGTGACAGAGACTTCACAGAGCGAATACGCGTCAGGGGTTGCAGTGAGAGCGAACTCCCTGATGGCCTGGATGACCACTTCTTTCGCTGTTGTATCCTTACTGATCATGATGTAGCGACTTTGCTGATCTGCCTTGAAAACCCTCAGAACTTGATCTGGTAAGTCTGGAAAAGAAAATTGCGCGCTAAGTATGCAACTTAGGAAAGCAGAAAAAAAACCAATGGTACAAGAACAACATCCTTTACATTGACTCTAATTACTAGTGCTACCGGTTTTTACTTTAGTATTATTTTTTTCACCCGTCTCCTTATAAAATAGTTGCCTTTTTTTAAATGAAGGACTAGTTCTGTTAACAATCAGGAAAAGAAGCCGGTATAGGCTACTGATGGCGCAAGCCACAAAAATACATTAACATTTCCAAAATTTGGAGAAACAAACTAATGGGCAGTTTGATTTGCACAGGTGTTGGGTCCTTGTAAATTCCATGTAAGTCTGAGAAAAGTCAAGGATACTCAACAACACTACCCTGTATGCTGACATATAAGAAGTTTAAGCAAATTAGGTGATAAGAGTGTCAATCTTCCTAAGGATGTTTTTAATAAAGCAGACTCATTTACCCAAGTCTGACACTCAACCATAGTGCCACACGCAAAGTGAAGTATATAAGTAGCTAGATGTTTTATATATATATCTTCTATATATATATATTATATATAGAAGTATGTAAGTAGCTAGGAAGATACATGTATAATGGCCAGCATGCATGTACACACAAACTGCTCTAATATTAATAAAAGTACTTCATTATCAAAAACACTCTGTCCTTGATACATTTAAATCACAATAAGAAAAATTTTTAAATAACAAACTGAAAACTTGTCCTGTATTTCTCTGTGCCATTGTTTTAGTAATTAAGAACCAAAGAGCACAGAGATGGAAGAACACTTCACAAATCTTCAAGTTCTAACTGTATTATTGCTTCAAGTGAGGGAAGTGATGGGTGACAGAAAACTTATAATGAACACCTACAAGGTGGTTGTTTTTAGGAAACCTGGAAAATTACCAGCCTAACTCCAAATGTCGGGTTGGGTATTTCCATAAGCTTATTAATGGATTGAAATCTACACCTGTAAATCAACTGAAGTTTGACTGTTATCATTACAATGATCATAAAGGCCATGCAAACAAGAAAATAGATAATAATAGAAAGCCTTCAGAATCTACAGCCAAAAAATGATCGCTAAAAAAAGACTGAAAAAAGAGGTGCCAGATGAAAACATTCACTTTGATATAGCTACAGTCTTTTTTGACAAGACCTCAATGCGCATAACAGGTATTCAAGTTACTACAGAAATATCCATTCAGCAAGAAATCTTGTGACAAAAGACCAAAAATTAATGTTTTTACCACTGCTGCTGTTTGTCTACAAAATAATAATTTGGAAAGCATGAAGAAAGATAAATCTCTCTGCCACAAAGGCTGTTTAGACTTAAATATATGACCTTACAAATTTCACAAAACTAAGCCCATGACTTTTAAGATCACAGTAGCATTTTTGCAGCTTGAGAGCCACTAATAGTGAAACACATTGTAACTGAATGGTTACAGCATCAGTTACACATAACAGGCATCAGTACAGGCCAGTTTTTAGACACTTCTAAGCACTTGAGTCAAATGTGCAAATACCTTATAACTAGCAAGGCAATTTTGCCTTTTATCACTAACTCTATATTGACCTATCTTCCTTCAGCAATTTATTCAAGAGGGATATGGAGCAGTGCCTAATTTCTACATTATTTTTTTTTGACATCTTGAGGAAGGCAGCTGCCAATGACACAGCCTTTCAGAGACGTTATTAAAAACCTGAATGCTCTCTAGATCTTCTTGCCTCTTGCTGTTACAGAAATAGTTGCTATTTCTGTAATGCTATGAAATGCTATGAAGCAGAGAAATGCTATGAAGACATGAAGCTACTGTAAACAATACCAAGGTGAAAACTCACTTAACACTCCCAAGAAGCTGATGTTTTGTGCAAGGAGAAAATAACCTGCTCTGCTGGATCATTCCAGTCAATATGAAGAAATTCAGAGAACAGCAAATAGAAAACTATCATCTTTGCACTGTATTTTACCATGCAGTTTCTCAGGCCGCATACCTATCAGAGCTGGTAACAAAAGCACTACACAGAATATAGAGAAGACTGCCAGCAATTGAAATGATTACACCTATAGGAAGAGCAGCAAGTAACTCAGGACAATAATTTTAAAATAAAACAGCACTTGAAGAGAATTGTAATCACCCTCGCTTCACTCCTTTTCAAAAGGGGAAACTGGAGCAGCAGGCTGAAGAAAGCAATGCTATATGATAGGAATCTAGTCCCTTAGAAAGCTTGTGGGGGGGACAAAAAGTGCCGGTGACTGGCAGCTCATCATTACTGTATTATTTTGAATTCCAATTGAATAGCTAAGACAGCACAAGAGAAGAGAAATCAAAGTGCTATTGACTATTTGAACATTTAAAAATAAACCTTAACAAGTATATTTGAAAAAGCCTGTGCAAATCAGAAGAGAAACTAAAAGGGCTCCTTGCAGATTTCAAGCTTTAAAAAAAAGTATGTTCTCATTTTCTCCTCAAAGACTATCTTCCAAAACAGCAAGTTGTTTTATTTTCTATCCTGAGGGATATTCTCCAAAGGCTCAAAGGATAGCTGTTCTACCATTTTTCCACTTTTTTCTTTCTTCTCCAGTACATTCAATTTTTGCAAGCTGCCTCTATCTAAATTTTTAATTTAGTCCAAGGTAATAAAAGAAATTAAAACTGCAGGCTTTAGTTTTTTCCAGGTCTTAAAGTATATAGAGGTATAATTCAACTCTTCTGTCAAATACAACCATCCCTATAGCCCTTAAAGTATATGTTTATTTCAGTTCCCCTTTCCCTTCCTCCTCACACAGGGAAATTTACACCTGTAAATGACTTTAAAAATATTCAGTGTGTGGATATTTGGGCAAATTTTAAGCACAGAAAAATTAGCTTTTTTTTTTTTAAATAAAAAAGCATTAGTTACTTAATATATTTTTCTATAGAGAAAATGGAAAAGCTGCTATAACACTGATGGAACAGCTTTACATCGTTATTTATCTTGTTTCCTCAAAGCAAAAGGCAAAGAGTAGAACACCATTCATTTATTAAACTTCTCTGAACTCCACCTGTGTCTGAAGGATCTTCAGATCTGTAATGACTTTTCTTCTCAATTAGCTGTATGAGACAGTGATGCCCACAGCTCTGGAAGGTACCCAACTGCTGTGCTCAGCATTAGGGACACATTACTTACCTAGAACCATCTGTTCTAGGTAAATAGTAGGCTGGAGGATGCAGTCTTCACCCATTTATAGATACAATGCTGATGAAAAATTTGGCTCTTCTTGATAAAGAATATCTACAAAGTCTTGGACATTAGTCCAAGATTAGATAAAATACAAAAAAAAAAAAAACAAACCCAGTTTTTCCAGTCTCTCAGTAGCAATCTTAGACACTGGGACAAAAATCACACCACCTTCTTGTAGTCTTCTCTATCCCTCCAAAACCTGAGATGAAGCAATGCTCAGTCTCACAGTTTCAAGCACGAAGATCACACTAATGCAGACAGTATGTAGGGTAATGTTTAAGCACTGCCCTTTTAGGGAAGATTTGAAATCCCTCAAGCTTAGGGGGGAACTGCATTTTTGGTTCTACTTTTGAGAAATACTCTAAAGATTAGACTAAAATAACAAATTGTCTGTAAAGCTACCATCACCATATCCTCCTCCAGCAGCTACATTTTAATAGTGAAGATTTGGATACTTAACTCAGAGAAGGTTTCCCACTAAGAACTTCCTGCAGCCAGATAAGGACCCAAATCCCAGCCCCTCCAGGAGCTCTGATTAAACTCTTCTCATAAGGCCCTCAAGTTTTTCATATTCTCCCCCCTTTTCTCCCTCACTCGCCCCCATGCTTTGTTCCTCTCTGCTAAATGTGTTCATTTTTAAAGTATTTCAGAATGGGCTTTTAAATCACTTTATATACAAAGAATTCAGCGTACAACTGTAGGGCACAGTGACTTAGAGGGAACTTTGAAACTCTGTCCCTTACAGATATAGTACAAGATGAGAGCAGTCTATTCAGAAAAAGACTGAAATGCATGTCCTGTGTCCCAGTCCGATGCCTGTTCACTTTACTGTAAGCTAATGATCTACTGTGCTACTTGAAAATACTGCAGTCTTGTAAGAACCAATCTGTCAGGACAAATTATAAAATATCAAGCAAAATAAGTTTTCACTGGCCAAGATTGTCCAATCAGTAGAAGGCACTCTGAATACAACAGACTTGAAAAACAGACATCTAAATACATCTGGATAAATATACTGGTGCAAATGTTATAAATCTTAATGCGTTAGCATGTTGATAATCTGTGAGTGACAGCATTCAGTTAATGAAAAATTACATGCATCTTCAGACCCTGGAAGTCCAGAAAAAAAAAAAAAGAGAAAAAAAAAAAGATTAATGAAAGGAAATTCTAAGTTCAAGAAGACCAACGGATCCTTACCTGGAGTAGTATTGAAGTCTAAGATGCGGTGATGAGACTGCAGTAGATCAGGATTACTGGATGACAGGGTTCCGCTGACAGGTAAAGCAGGAGGAATGTGCTTTGTTTGCCTCAGTCCCACAATGCTGTCATCCTGAGACTGGCCAATTCCGATGTCACTGCATCCAGAAAAAAATAAAATCAGGACTTGCAGGCATTCAGAGCTTGGGTTATACTAGAGGGATGCAGGTATGTCTACATCACTACATTGTCATGCTTTCAATTGTCAGTATAGTAATCACTGTTTAGAAATTAAAAGTCTCCAAATGATGCTTGCTGTCTAGCTTTCTCAGCAGCACCCAAATGTCCACTCACAGTGCTCAGATCTGCTGCTCCCACTGCCAGAAGATCCTTGTGTTCACCACTAAGCTTTGAGGAGATGCTAGGGCTCGTTATTTTTTCATGATTTCTCACAGTGGCCAAGATCTTTATTCAAAAGCTGGTATGTACTTCACCATTCCTGCATAATCCCAACACACAAACTTTGACTAATACTGCTGTCCTCCCTCAGCATTACTTCCTAAGACCTGAATTTCACAGATCACTCACCCCATCGCAGATATGATTTGCAACTGGATTTCAGGACATATTGTAGGCACACAGCCTACTAAGATTTTTCAAAAGATAGGTAAGAAAGGATTGTTGAGATCACCCATTTTCCTACCCTGTAGCACCTCCTCTGAGTTTCCCTTCACTGGATGTGACTGAAGGGATGCCATATAACTCAGAAGGCTAAGTTAAGCACAGGCACTTGGGTGCTACCAGCATCACCTCCGAAATGCCTGATAGCTGTAAATAAAGTATTCTGTGATAAAGGTGAAAGATTCTGTCTCTTAAATTGGGCAAGGCATGGTATCTAAGGAGGTCAGCAGTGCTCAATGGATCAGAGACAGAGCTATCAACATATTATAGCAGACACTAATTTGCTTATTGCTTTTGAGTTCATAACCAGCAAATGAAGCAGGACAAAGTTGAAGCTAGCCATTGAGCTTTTCTATATATAGCTGCAAATCCTTAATAAAATACTCTGAGGGTCTAAAATGTTTAATGGTAGCCATTATAGAAAATGAAATTAACTTAAAATATAACCATTATATGCAAAGGCTAACACGTCTAAATCTGTCTCTACGCGTGTGAATAAACCATAAACCAGAACTTAGATTTCATTGCAAACTACTGCAACTCTAAAAAGTCAAGCTACTAAATTACATGACACAACACAAATGAGCATTTGTACCCTAAATTGGGGCACTTAAGCTTTTGTCTAGTGTTCTATCCATCCTCAGAAAACCAAACAGAAGTAATTAAAGGCCTGATAATTATCCCTGTTGAGCTGTTACAGCACAAGCATCCTTTTGTGTTTACCAGTGAATTACTTTACCCAGTACACTATTGTACCACTTCTTTAAATGCTATGAATTGAACAGTACTCTGGGAAGCTAGGACAGTATCTCTGGGCATTGAAGACACAATTGTAATTACGTGGGCACGGCAACTGCTTTTTGGAAGGCAATGGAACTTGAAAAAGGTTGGAAGGGTATCTCTGTATGATGTGTTTAGGGTTTTTCATCGTTTTGTTTTTACAAAACAAGATAACTCTATATTACCAAAATGTTTTACAAAGTGTAAACCTCAAGCCACAGTGACAGAAACACTCAAGTCCATTGAAAAAAGTTATTGAATTCTCTCTCAATCAGAGGTTAAGCTGAATCTGAACATCTGCATTTCTGTACTTGCAGATAAAGCGCAAAAGACTGTGACAAGCAGCAACTCTGCACACAGCACTTCCATGCTAAGTCACAAGCAAGTCTTTCACTACACCTAACAGCAATCCCACCAAATCAACATCTTGGCTGTCAAGTAGGAACCACTCCACACACACAAAAAAGCAAGTTAACAAAAAAAAAACCCCACCCCACAAGTCCCTGATGCTCAAAATGTTTTCTAGCAGTCCTAAACAACTATATAGTATACTTCTTCAATCTACCAACACCAGTATTTTCTCTAAATTCAAATCAAATGAAGACAATATGACCCTCCCCTTTACATTAATAGTTTCACTTGCATTATGTATTCCTTTTGTGGTTTTTTTCAGTGTTATGTAATCTTATAGCTATCCTGTGCGTCATGACTGAAGCAGCTTCAGTAAAGTGGATCAACTGACAAATGTTAGTTTTTCTAAAAAAGAAATTGTTTCTAAAAATTCTTCTCAATTCTAAGTATTCATAGGTTGAATTGGAAAGTATTTACCTTACACTCAGTTTATTCTATTTTTAAAACTTAAATCAGAACCTGAGTGAGTTTTACCGTATGCAAACAAGAAATGAACCCCAGAAATTTCAGGCACAAAAAGCAACACTATAAAACTCCAGGTCCCATGAAGGCTGGCTGCCTCTGTTGTTAGGTAAAATATTTTATTATGCTGATGAAAGAAGATTGTGGTTTAAAAGGCTTTCCTATTACTTTCTGTATGTATTTTCCATGCAGGGAGATAGCAGTAACTAAGAAATCACTTTCCTGATGAATGACAAAGGATAAAGTAATGGCAGAGCTGTCTGAATGCTTCTTCCTTCAATATACAGTGTACTGTACATCCCACTGCAGGGCTGCAAAGAGATAGGAGACAGGGGGGAGCTTCTTTGTCTGGGATGCTGCACTATGGACCAGGCAGGACTTTGTTAAGAGATGGAGGTGGGATTGTGTTTAATCCTTACTTGGAGCAACTGCCTACAGACCACAAAACCAGTCTGGATTAGAAGAGTAAATAAAGCAAAGAGCTTGAGTGGGGATGTAGTCAGAAGCACACTTTGAGAGATGCCTCAGCTGGTGGAGAGAGAGATTTCCCAGTAGATGCAGCAGAAATGGTGCTGTTTTCTCAGTTTGGGAAGTTACTTGACATTATTGGACTAAAAAGCGAGACTGAAGGAAGGCATTATCTCCTGCTCAAACTGATTCATCTTTGATACTGATTTAACATCTCACGAAGCAGACAATCTCTCCCTCTAAGAGTGACCCCGTTCCAGTTTAAAGACTGCTTTTATCCAGATACATTCTGGAGGCACTGAAGATCTCTGCAGTGTTTATGTTCAAGAAAAGATGGACAGTTTCACCTCATAGCCAGCTGACCCACGAAGTCTTTAAATACCTATTTTAATTAGAGTAAATCGGCTTTTTTATTCCTCTTGATTTTTTGGTATTTAAAACCATGTGAGAATAGATAAAGTCCCTTAATATATGTAATACCATTAATTATGAGGAAGATCAAGATAGAAGCTTCTATACAATAGGGGTAGAAAAAAAAGCACAAACAGGAAAATCTACAGCTACGCATCTCTATGCAGAAACAGTGCAGACACAAACAGCTGAATGTCAACAGGCTTTGCAGACAAATTGCTATATATAACACATGAAAGCTAGCAAAAGGAAAAGAAAATAGGTCAAGTGTACTGTTTTTCTGAGTCTTACCCAAAGAGGTCCCTGCACAGAAAAAGTGCAAAAATGAAAGTAATCAAAGAAAAAGAGAAAACCAACAAGAAAATTTTATGCAAAAGCTGTAAGCAATGGTGAGCAATGCAAAATACCACACCTAACAGTATGCATGGCTCATCAGAAGAGCAAATATACAACACTGGTGAAATAAAAGAAAACATTGTAAAGACAAACAACACAAAAGGAGGATTTACAGATTCTCCTCCACTGAAATGTATCTGCATCAATTAAAGAAACATCCATCATTTGGCTCTGATAAATTATATTCCTTTAACCTTTGCAATACTAACATTCTATTTATAATGTTTAAGAATAGTATTATTTAGTAAGAAATACCTGACATTGGTTAAGCAAACTTTTTTTGAGAAGTAATGGCAAGAAAAAATCCTATATTTTCAGCACAAGTGTCTTTTTCGCAAATTTACATAGAATGGATTTTTACCTCAACGGACACAGAAAAGAAAAATGTAAGAGAAAACACTGATTACACATCAACTACCCTCTGCAATTCATTTTCCCCATTGAAGCCATCTGTCTTGGCCAAGAATCAGATTCCCATAAAAACACACAAAACTCATTCTTCTATTGTTTCCAACAATCCTTATCAGAACTCTTTCTAAAATGTGGTCATAGAATGAAGGATATCAGATGCCATATTCAGCTTTCATAAAATAAAAAAAAATTTCTCAATTCTTTCAAAGAATACAACCTCAGTCTCCCTTTTAACCTCAGTCTCCCTTACAGCAGTATGCAGAAATTCTTCTAGACCTCTAGAATGTGGATAAACTCAAAGCATTGCTCCTATCAACCATTTGCAAGCAAACCTGCTTGCAGAGTTATTCTGAAATTGATTGCTGGAATGCTTCCAGTTACAGTCCTCTCAAAAGAAAACATTAAATTACATGAAAAAATATTTGTGACCTCGTGGCATTTTTAGTAGTCTATAATCATTCAAATATCAAGACTAGTATTTTCTAGTGTATTTTTCCAGACATAAGCATGCTTTGCATTAATAAGTAAAAAATATCACGACAAATTAAAAGTATCATAAGAAATTATTTAAATTTAACAGAAAGCAAATATTTAAGAGGAAATAAAAAACTTACTTGTATGGTTTCTGAGGCAGAATACTGATTCGAGTCTTGTCAAGAATCTTCTTTAATTTATTTCTTCCGCCAACTGTGTTGGCTTTACTTTTCTTATTCACTTTTTCTAATCCTATAACCTGCTCCACATCAACAGCAAGATCTGGGATGGAATAACGACTCGCCTTCTTAATATCACCAATTTTAGGCAGGTGGGGAGCACCATTTCTTTTTTCCTCTGACAACCGTGTTAAGAGTTCTTTAAAAACTGCGAAAGACAGATAAAGTGAGGAAAGAAACAGAACAAAAATGTAAAAGAAAGCTCTGCAATATTATTCATTACAAAAAACTGATTAGGATACTCTGTCAATTCAAGTATTAATTTAGATATGTGACTTTAAAAAAATAATTTTAAAAGGACATTCATATTCTGTAGTGTGAATGAGAAAATCAGTAAATTTTCCCAGCTCAACAGAAAGACCACATGGTTGCATGGATGGTGTCAAAAGAAGGACTTTGATTTTTCAACCCAAGGACAGAGGCTTCTGCAGAATAGTGGCATGGATAAAAGGAGCACATTAGACAAAAATGAGACAGGAAAGCTAACAACTGGGAAGGGAGGTTTTAAACAGATACACAGCAACAAAAGCTCTCAGAGAATAAACTACTAGGACCAAGAAATAAGAAATTGAAGAGGAAACTGCAACAAAGTAATAAGAAAATATAAGAAAGTATGAGACTAGTGAAACAACTCTGATGTTTGACAGGGCTGTCGCGTCTATCTGCCAGATAAACCAAAAAACCTCTCAGACTCCCTCAGCTCCTGAGTAAAGTCTCATCACTGAGGCAGGAATACCTGATGAATTAGTTAATTTTTTCTTCTACCACAACTTCTAGCTTCACAAAAATGCTGATATATTCAAACAAATCAAACAAAACTGATGGGGAGATCAAGTCACATATTCCAAGTGTGAGGGGAAATCTCCACTTATAAATATAAAAATCATCTCATAAGTGGATTTGTAATAATAATTGAAAAATGATAATTAAAACCAAGGAATTGTAGAAAAAGTGGGCAAAAGGGCAACCACCTTAGGATGAGTGTTAGGAGCTACGTTTTACTATTCTGCATTAGTTTTGTTCTTAATATTCATCCTTATCTCCAGAGATACACAACAAGTCACCAAGAGAGTTCAAAAGCTTCATCTAAGACACACAGAGAGAAGTTGAAGAGATAATCCGAGCCAATAACTGTGCTGGCGAATAGAGTACAGGAGCTGGGGGCTGGACAGACAAATTAGATACAGATAAGAAAATGCTGTTTAAAAAACTCAGGAAACTCTGCTTTTGGGATTAGTTGATAAGGAATACTGTATGCAGTACACAGAAGGTAACTGTTCTGACACTCTGATGTGATTTCAGTATTTAGAGTGGAGCAACAAGATTAAAAACTTGGAAAACCACTTCTGAAAAAATGTAGAAATCAGGTTTAATCTTAAACATACTAAAGCAACACCAAAAGATCCAAAAGCCTAGTGTTTGAAGGATGGTTACACAGGACTTATATACAGAGGAACAAGCACATACTGCTTAAACGGGCATGTATAAATATATTAAGAAATGCCTTAATTATTAGAAATAATTGAAATATTAGAAATTTTCCTGTAAAGCAAAACAAAAGAAATTCCAGAAAATTGACTTGACAAATGACTTTTGTAGGTAACCTAAGCATATTTAATCATCAGTTAGTTCAGTGTCAACCTGTGGTAATATTCTGCCCTACTTATTTTTTGAGATGAAGAACCTGATTCTGAAAGAGACGCTTGGGGAACATATCACGAAGTTATATAAATAATCCAAGTATCCAGTGGTAAAAATCAAATAAAACCTACAAACTGTTAATTACTTATGATGCTAACTGAGGTCCCAAGCTTCTTAAAGATTCCTTCATCACCGCTTTAGTACTTGTTAGAGACAGAAATTAAGAGAATAGTTTTGGAAGATAGAGAGACTGGTTTTACCTAACTGGCAAGAAAGCTTTTATTAACTTTGTTATGCTCATTGTAGGCATGGATTGAAAAAGTATGAGCAAATTCAGCTCACGGATTAAGATCACCTGAAATTCTGAAAGAGGCTTCTTTCTTGAGAAAGGACTAGAAGTTACAAGCACGAGAACATTTTATAAGTTTGACCTAAATGGTGGCAATATAATCCAGAAAGATGCACTTGTGAAAGTGAAGTCACTTCATGTAAGACCCTATTCATAAATTTTTCTCTGCAATTATGAACTAAGGTGTTTTAGGACCTGCAAGCCTTCTTTTTCTATGGTCCCCAGTACAGAAGTGCTTCAAACAAAACTATTTAAAACCATTAAAAAATAATTTAAGAACTCATATAAATTAGAGCAAAAAGTGAACACAAACTTACCAAATAAATTGGTTTTCACAGTGATAGACAGATGAGTGTTATTTCTAAGGATTTCCATGGCTTTTGACAGCTGAATGTTTTCAAAGTTTTGACCGTTCACTTCCAGTATCTAAAAATATAAGTAGTGTTATTTTTTTATTTTGAGGTAAGAGAAAGGAAACAAAAAAAGGAAAAAAATTAAACCAGATTAAAATTACATACCTGGTCTCCACGTTTCAAGCCTGCTTCTGTAGCTTTGCTACCAAAATCGACACTGTCAACAAAGATTCCAAATCCCTTTTCTGATCCTCCCAGCAAAATAAAAGGCAAAGGGGCTTCTCGAGATGGCTTTGTTAAGGTTATCAATCTTCGTTTAGCTTTAGCAGCACAAGCAATATTTAACAGCCTCAAATGCCCACCCATTTTCTACAAAAGAAAAGCATAATGAGTTATATGTAACAACAGCCTGGCTACTCCCTGTCATCCCAAATTGTCAGAAAAAACCTCTCACTCTTACCTCCCTCTCCAAATTGTTCTCAAATTCTTCCAAAAATCGAGTCATAGCAGGATCTCCTTCAAAATCATTGAAGTGATTGTTCACCCACAACAATACTACCCGTGTAACCTGAAAATTAATCAGTAACATAAATATTTTCCAGGAATACTGAGAACAGCACTAGTACTAAGTTCTTTAAATATACTGCTTCTTAAAGCCCCAGTAAATTTCCATTGGAATCCAAAATATTACATATATACACACTCAAATTAACTTTACTAATACGCAATAATTTACCAGGAAGACAGAACTAATTAAGTATTAAAATTACTTTTACTTGTATAAGAAATTGCCATGTTGTATTTCATAAAGAATACTATGAATTATAAACAGTGGCTGTATCAGGTTTGATTGAGTAGGCAATAGAGCACACAGGTAAAAGGCAATCAGTTAGATTCATTTCTGACTTATAACAACAATTTCCTCTTCATGTCCATTTCCAAATCTTTCTAATTCTTCAAGCACATGATCATAAAGCTTCTGATGTTGTTTTATATTGGCTCTTGAATCTCACAAATCTTTAGATAAGCCACCATTAACCTCATTAGGCATTTACCTCTGTAAAAGAGCTATCGTATGTTTAGAGAGGCATGAAAAAAACTACCGTGAAGAGGAGGAAAGAGGACTTAACAGCAAATACATGCAACTCTTTTCCTTAGAGTCAATTTTGAGTTTACTACTCCTTTCTTCTCCACCCCTACTCTCTCCAGGCAACTATTATTGTCCAGTTCAGAACAATCTTAGCTGGTATATTAGAGTTTGTTAGGAAAAAACCCTAAAGCAGTACTATCAACTAATATTTCTAAGGGTGAATTCACAAAATATATGCTTTCACTATAAAATTTTATCTTGGTATGCAATTTGACCTGGAACTTCAGCAGCACTTGTGCTGACAAAATAGAAGGTTTTTTTATGTCTTGAATTAATATTGATTCATGCTTCTGAATATGCAATGGATTTGCCATTCAAAGTTATCTTAAAAATACAGCTGCATTTCTTCTGTTATGGTGGGAAAACAGGTTAGTAGGGGAAGGCCCATAAGCATTTTAAAAAATTAAAGCTTAAGAAGAAAATCTCATGCCAATTTTAATTAGCTAAAGGTAACCACTGTCCATTCTCTGCATCTGCACAACATCTAAACCTCTGCAGCGTCTTATGCTAAAGATCTGACATCTGTCAAGATGTGAGATCTTGACATGACATCTCACCCAAAAACCAAACCCTGACACCATCATGGGAGCTGTATAGTTCATTGTGTTTACAGAGTTTCCAAGCAGTTTCCCCTTAATCTTGGAAAAGCAAGTGAATTTAGAAGAATTACCCAAATTGATGACCAAACAAAGTGCTTTAGAACTCCGAGAGTTCAGATTTCTAACAGGAGGTGACACACTACAGCACTGCATGCTGCAACTCCCAGCCACAGGGATGTAGGCTAGGGATAGCATTTCTGACATATTTGAGATTTTTCTACCTTTGAAATTGAAGATGAGCTTCCTTTCTGTTAAATATCTGTGGTGTTTTTCATTAATGTGAATTAAATTAGAAGATCCAGACAATGTCTGATTAAATTTAGGCTAATTGCAGATTTTTAAAATTGTCTAGGACATTGCAAGCCATACTACACAATATATTTTATATCAGTGCAGTGAGACCTTCAATATCAATGCTGCTGTCAAAAAAGGGACTTTCTACTGTACACAAGAGGAAAACAATTGAACAGTGACTTCCAGAGGAATGTCATTACTTGTGTCACAACCAGACCCAGCATTAAGAGAGGATTAAAGAAAAGTACCCTGCTTCTAGCCAAAATCCTCAGTAAAGCTGTATCTCAGATGTTCCAGTCTGATTCCTATCGTGTTCTGATCATCCTCGGGAAGTTTTACTCACCCCTCTCCCTCTCCTCACTGCCTATCAACCTCTAATACGAAACAGCCAAGATCTCCCAGATTCCTTGTTCTCTACTTGCTTATCTTTGCTTGTCCCAAGCTGTTCTCGACTCTTGCCTTTTTGTCATTGCTGCTTGGTGTCTAAAAGGGTTGGTTATTGAGATGGCAGAACAAAGAGCTGCTCTATTTTCAGACCTGATACCAGCAACTATGCTGGCTCATGCTTTTACAGAGGCTGAGGGGATTATCCATGGGAGGACAAGAAAAATAAATTTAAAGATGAACCCCAGGATCACAGCTCTGAAGCTCTAACAAGCCTATGCTAAACAATATTAGCTGCAAAGCCTGTTCTCTCTGCCAAATCTTCCCCCAAGGCACAGATATACTAGCATTTCTAGAAGAAATACCCAGATTTAAACAGAAGTTTAAAACCAGATTTCTCTTTAACCTTATTGATATAATTCCCTTGGTTTCAAATTTGCAAAAAACATCTTGAAATTTTTACTTTTTTTTTTTTTTTTTTACATATGAGAAAGGCGTATAGAAGTGAAAATAAAGAATTACAGTATGAAGCACAGTATAGCTTCAATAGACAGTGAAATCAGTGTTCCAAAACTGGATATACAGGGCCTTATTCTTCCATCATGGCAGTTTTGTGTAGGGAAAAGGATATTTGATTGGTTTCTTGTGTTTGGGTGTGTAAGAGAAAGCTTACACAGCTTTTCTCTAATGCTGTGTAAGGCTCAACAGAGTCTTAACAATGGCTATATTTTCTAGTGTCTTCATACAAAAATAAATTATCAAACGATGTTTGCCAAGTTGTTTTAACAATACGTATGGAAAACACAGAACTTAGTTATACACTCATATTTTGAGACACAATATAATTCTACTAAATTATATAAAATAAAGACATTAATTATTGGAAAAAAGCTTTCCCTATAATTGCAAGAAACCAGGTTATGTTGTAAAAACACAGCAAAGTAAAACGTGGCTAATTTACCTCACCTCAACACATGAGTGAGCTGGGGGTTATTCAAGTAGAAGAAGAGTTTCTGGGGAGACCTTATTGCAGCCTTTTAGTACTTAAAGGGGGCTCATGAGGGCAAACTTTTTACCAGGGCCTGTTGCAAAAGGACAAGGGGTAATGGCTTTAAAGTAAAAGAGGGTAGATATACAGAAGGCATTTTTACTGTGATGGTGGTGAAACACTGGCACAGAGAGGTGGTAGATGCCCCATCCCTGGAAACATTCCAGGTCAGGCTGGACAGGACCTGAGCAACCTGATCTAGTTGAAGA
>BJBW01000302.1:1514-14676 GCA_004320125.1 Scolopax mira | reverse complement strand
AAAAAAAAATTTTGGTAGTTTTTTTCATATATTCTGCCATTAAAATATGTCACCAGCTATCCATGTCTCGTTCAGCTTAGTCACTCCCTCTAAAACTTATTTTCTTCTTAGTAGCCTATGTTTCAATGCAAACGCTAACATTTATGTAATTCAGGGGATTTTAACCTTATCCCTGAGGCTGGGGTCATTGAACCACTCCAACAACTTCTTGCCCACTTCCATTGGGCTGGAAAGAAAGGTCCTATATGTCAACAGGAAGTCTTCTATAAATGTTGGGTCTACCACAGAATGTTCTTCCACCAAATGCATTGTTAACCTTTCAGCTGTTCCCTACAAAAAAAAAAAAAAAAAAAAAAACAAACCACAAAACAACCAAGCCTTAGTTATTAAAATATATTTTGAACAAATACAAATTTGTTTTCTTGTAACATATTGATGTTACAAGATGAGTTACACTAGAAAGAATACTGGCATTTATTGACTGATGAGCTAAGCAAACAACAGTGTAATCATTGTGATAAGAAATGTAAAAAATTTCTCTAATTGAATTCTATAGAAATCACCTTGTTATCAATGTGTAAAATTGTAAAGAGAAATATTAACTGTCTATTTTCAAATAACTATTTTCATAATATATATCTCAACTGGTCCTGGGTCTAAACTTGCCAAGTTAAGAAGTTTTAGAACACAGACTTTTGCAAGACATTCCCTCTTTTGCTTTTACCTTGATGACAATGTGACCTTTTCTTGTTCCAGTGCGATCAAGCTCCCTGTGCTCCTTCACCATCACAATCTCCCCTTCTTCTTCTACCTTCTGCATGTTCTTTTCCACTTGATTGAGGATGCGGCAATAATCTTGCTGGGCTATACAAACAAACTGGAAAGAATCGTCACGCACCAGTATTAAAAAGTAAAATCTTCAGAAAAGCTTTTAGACTTAAGATGCAAGTACTATATTAATAGAAAAGATAAAGTAGTTTTTCAACCTGCAGTGAGCCAAATTTGTCTTTCCAGCAGTTCAGCTGCAGTCAGCAGAGGAACACAAAAGCACAGTTCTTCCATTACAGTCTTGCAGTTAGAGGAAATCAAGATTCATCAGAGCAAAATGATTTAGCATTATCAGCCATTTTTGTTTAGCTGTTTTGACCTCCCCTCTGCTGCAGATGAAGATCCATATCCCAGCTGGGATCTTGTTCTCCCATGCAAGTTTTTGAGTGGTGTTTAGAAGGGTCGAGAGATTGAAGGGAAAACCTAACTTTATGTTTTGCGTCTATTGGTATTGTAAATAATTTTAATTTTTGATAGCTATTTATTAAGTCAATCATTAAGAAAAATAACATTTATTCAATTACATGAGTGCAGGCAGACAGAAAAAAAATTACTTCTGGATTAAAGCATACTGCAGCAAAAATATTTTTTATAATTGCCTGCCCAGCCAAGAATAAGTACAGGAATAAATATCTTAAGAATATTCCTATCACCTACATAATATCATTAAGACCACCCACTACAACTTAAAAAATACTGTACACACTATGAATAGTCTTCTATAAGTTGTTAAAGGTTTTATAACTTTGTTTCTTTTTTGCAGCAAGATTAAACTGTCTTCTTATATGAACTTGAGTATTTAACTGAAGGGAAATAACAGTGTTGCTTCCGATTGAAAACTTATTAAATCCTCATGTACGCACTTAGGACAAAGACAGGAGAGTCACAGAGATAGTAGTTTCATTTGCATACCTTTTCTATTTCCAGCAGCGAATAGTAACAGAGACAGAATTCCCACAGTTTGGATTTGTCGCAAAACACTATCCTAACAAGATATTATCTATGCACTTTTTGGAAGTTAGATGGGCAAATTAAACCATTAACACACATTTACACCTATTTCAAAGCGCATCTAGTTAAAGCTAAGTACCCATCAGGATCAAGCAAAAAGCTTAATTCACATAGGGCTTGGCTACTATTTTCTGGATAGGAATAAGCAAATAGCAAACACATATCCAGATTAGGTGAGCAATTTTATGCTATGAGAAGCATTCCTTATATCTGAACACTTGTGGCATAGCAAATACCAAAGCATTTTCCTTGAAAAGCCAGATTAGATGAAAGTAGAACATTTTCCACTCAAGCCATTTGAGATATTGCTTTAAGATTCAGTAGCTGAGTTGAGTAAGGAAGAATGGCTATTACCTGTAGAAGTAAAAGAGCTTGTAATGGCTAGTGGACCTTGAGATCCTGCAATGGGAAAATCTGAAGCAATGGACATATGCAACAGGTTGCTGCGCCTCAAGTTCTGGAGAAAGTATGCAGACAAACCTCTTCATCCAAGATGGTCCCTGTCCACATGTGGACAATCTCCCAGACTGCCTATATGCAGGAGCCATATTTCCCAAATATCGTACAGGGCTACACACTGGAGAATTTACGTATATTCAGTTTAAAATAAAACTATGTCTGGCTACTGAGTTGCATTACACCTATGTGTATGTGATTTTGCATGTGTTACAGTCCAACACTCTACCTGGCAGTCATCCACTTTGGTTCTCATCACTCCTTTCATATATTCTTTTTCCATGGTAGGGGAAACACCAAAGCTGTTCCCCATGCAGAGTATCTCTGTTCTTCCATCAGGGTACGTCACCTCCACAGACCCATTCAAAATGACTGACCAGGAATCCAGCTACAAATCAAATAGTGCAGGATACATGAAGACTGAATGACTTAACATGGTAATATCATACTTTATAGATAAAACCCTCACAATTTTTCCACAGGAAAAGTTACGTTTTAGCACCTATTAAAAACATTTATAAGATAGTTTACCTTGGATGTGCAGCTATTTCCAGCTTAGGAAAACTGAGATCTTAAGTTTATCTATAATGATAAGAGTCTATGTAAGACTGTTAAATAAAAGAATGTTTATGTTTAAAAATACCACTTAAAAACTGAAATAAACTCCCCAAAATCAGTTTCAATAGGCAGGAAGCCTTTTCTACATTAAGATGCATATTTTGTGTACATTAATATTTTCTTATGCTTTTACTGCACAAGAGATGTTGTGCAAGTGCTTAAGTGCTTAAACAAAAGCTTTCAAAGTAATCCAAAACAAAAAGAGGTTTAATTAACCTGCTCAGTGTTACTTTTTTAAAATTTTATTTTTATTTTTTAAGCAACAAAAGAGGACCTTAACCCTGTGGAATTTGGGATATCTGGTACAATAGGAGTGTCCAAAGTAACTTCTACTGACCTCTTCGCCATCATTTAGTACAATAGTTCCTGCTCTCTCCACAACTGCAAACACCATTACGGCACAGAGCTCTCTCCTCACTGACATTGTCATGTTGGCAAAAGCAGGCAATTGATGCATGAATTCCAGTAGTTGTTCTGAAGGAGAAAAAGCCCACTGAGTCATGCAACAGTCAAAACAACAAAGCACAGTAAAGACAGTTCTTCAGCAAGATGCCTGAGGCTACTTAAGCTAAAATGCTGCACAATCGTTTCTGTATACTAATAAATCATGTACAGTGGCCTGTTGTAATTACTGGGTATTTTGTAGGCACAGACTGGCTGGTCATATCATCAATAGAAGCCCTGCAAAGTAAAAGTCAGCATAATGACAGAATTGTAATGTAACTAAGAGCTCTGAATATAACCAATGATATTTGTAATACTCTAGAGCCAGGGGAATAACTCCCTTAAGACTATGATAGGCCTTACAAAACACAGCAAGACATCAAGAGGGGACATTTCACAAAACTGAGCCAGTTCATTGGTAAAGCCACCCCTTCCTAGGCTAGTCTTAACAGTAAATTGTACTCGATCATCATCTGGTAGATTCACAGAGTTCCCCTTGAATGCCTCAGACAGGATTACTGTAGTAAAGGTGACTACTGCTGCTCTGTCTTCTCTGTGCACTGGAGCTGCACTTAGACTCAATAGTGAAATTCTCCTGTAATTTTGCTTTTTACTTTGTTCTTAACTTTGGAGTTAAATTTTTCTTAGTAGTCCTGCTGCAGAATTATACGTCCTAAATGCTAAGCATTTTTCCATGCTGCTTGATCTAAAATAATCTACTGAGTGATCAATAGGACACCTCCTTTTTCCTAAATTTTTATTTATTCAGAATCACTGGATGGTTGAAGTTGGAAGGGATCTCTGGAGGTCATCTGGTCAAACCCACCTGCTCAAGCAGGGTGACCTATAGCAATTGTCCGGGACCACGTCCAGATGGCTTTTGAATATCTCCAAGGAGGAAGACTCTAACATCTCCCTTAGTAACCTCCATAGTGCTCGGTTACAGTTAAAAAAACCCCAGGATTTCCTGGTGGTCAGACAGAGCCTCTTACTCTTCAGTTTGTGCCCATTGCCTCTGGTCCTCTCACTGGGCACCACTGAGAAGAGCCTGGCTCTGTCTTCTTTACACCCTCACTCCAGGTATTTGTATGCACTGATGGGATCCCCCGAGCCTTCTCGTCTCTAATCATAGCAAATTAGTTTGATTAGATGCACATTTACATAAAGGTCTTAATGGCTCCAATGTTTAACACAAATATATATCTGGTTAAAAAACAGACACAACACAACAACTTAAAATTAAAAAAATTATTGTGATAAGCATCTAGTGTTGACATCAATGTTGACATTGCCAAGGTTCTGTCTAACTGTTTTCCAGTATGCAATGATGTTTACTACGTAAACCATTTCTGTTATCAATTAGAAATATTAATGCCTATAAGTATCTAAAGGGTGGGTTGAAGGAGGAGGGAGCCAGACTCTTTTCAGCAGTTGCCAGTGAGAAAACGAGGGGTAACGGGCATAAGTTAGAACATAGGAGGTTCCACTCAAATATGAGAAAAAACTGCTTCATAGTGAGGGTGATGGAGTCCCGGAACAGGCTGCCCAGGGAGGTTGTGGAGTCCCCTTCTCTGGAGATTTTCAAGACCCACCTGGATGCAGTCCTAAGGAACATGCTCTAGCTCTGGGCAATCCTGCTTCAGCAGAGGAGTTGGACTAGATGATCTCTACAGTCCCTTCCAACTCTAAAAATTCAGTGAAATTCAGTGAAATTGAAGCTTGAGGTCAAAAGGGTCAGTAAATAAGAGTTTTCACCCATATTATGCATGTTTTCCTCTTCTTCTTTGCTTGCACTCGTTTCCTGGCTGAATTTATGGCACTTATGAATCACCTTTCAGAAGAAATGCTAAATTTACCAACTACAAAAGCCAATGATTAACACCTCAAGCACAAGAAGTAATTGGTTTTGATAAAGGAAAAGAAGTTTGACAGTAATTTACTACATTTCAATACTTACCTATGTCATCATCTGTCCTGTCTATTGGGTCTTTCTCCAAGCAGTCTCTAACAATATCCCTACTCATCAAAGGATCTGATGCCCTTTCAATGTCTTCTTCATCATCATCATCCTCAGAATCCACTGCTGTCTCTGGCAACCCACTGAGATCCATATCACCAGCCTCACTTTCTGTAGCCTAAATTAACGTATAAATGATTAAAAAAAAAATTTAAACATTCAAATGTGTTCTTTACTGCTACAGTTTTCTAGCTAAATGTACAGAAATTAATTCTATCACCTAACAGATCACTGAAATTCACTCAATATTTTTAATATTGCTTTGTTATTTACATATCTTTTTAAAACAGCTAACAATTAATCAAACCCAAACCATTGTTTAAATAGGGCTTTTTAACACTTGTTTCAATCAGCCACAGACAAACAGGATTCAACTGACATTATTTAATCAGTGCATCTTGGGGGATTGAAGGCAGCTTTATTTCAAAGAAGTTCTTGAAATACTAGCTGAATATATACCTTTTTTTAAAAAAATAAAGTTAACTTAAAACAGCTCCTGGTCCTCCCCATCTTTGCATTTTCAGACACTTATGAATGCAATATAATTTTAAGTAGACAGGTTTTGGGAAACAAAAACACTATGTGCTTTGGGAAGCATCAAAATGCTATATGAATTTTGCTAGCTCACAATTTTGCTAACCTATGACTGTATTTTTATTTTACAATTCCTTGAACGCAGTTAAATATGGCTTTCATTTGCTGATAAACAGGATAGGAATTTACAGAAAAAATGCAAAGTCACTGCTTAAACACCACAAGATAGACTATGCAGAATATCTGCCAAATTTAACTTGAATTGTATTGAACTGAAGGAAAACATAGTCCATATATAGCCTGAGGTCATTAGTATAGCACCTAAATGTAAATACATTTTAATGATTCAGTTTTAAGACCAAACACTTAATAAATCCCCCAAACATTTGTCTGTCATGGTTGATAAAGCTGCTTTTTCTCAGAACCTGATTTAATACTACAGCAGCTCAGCTGCCAAGGCTTATCTACAACAATTTTTAAGGAAACGCAAGCTTCTAATCAGCAAGTTTAAAGCCATGGCTCGAGAAAACAAGTTTCACATGCCTTAAAGGGATGTTTTGTTTCTGAGACTCTGGAAACACAAGTCTACTTTAAAAATATTACACGGGGCAAACACAGCCACTAAAGCCTGTTTTATCGATCTGTCTGTCACACTGGTAAAAAAAAAAAACACAACACAAAACACAACACAACCAAACATGCAACTAGGTCACCCTCCAAACACAGAGAAGGTAAGATGAATTACATTGGTATTTTCATAGAATCATCTTCCCTAGCCCTGCCTCACTGGCTGTGGCCAACATCTGTTACTTTAATGCCATTATACACAGCCACCTTATGAATGGTAGCATATGGCTGGAGACCACCAGGGCAGCCAGTGTCATTCTTAAATGCTTCTATCCTATAGCACAACATAAGCTTTGTAGCAAGGTCTTGCTAATGTAAAAAGCATAACAGCACTTACACAATATTCAAGTTATTCACACTGTGGTTTATTTTTTTTGAAAGAAGAAAAAATGCTGAGCATTTCTTAAGCAGGCTGACGAAAGTTGCTATACAGGCATACAAACAAATCACAAAAATGATAGCACTGATAGCAGTCTTTTCATTAGCAGCCTTATTGTGCTTAACATGCATGTTCTCTATGATATATTTGAAACAGTTGCTCTCACTACTCTTTCAAAACAGCCTTCATCAAAAGCGACTGGTGGAAAAAATAGCGACAATGAGTCAGTAGACACACAGCTTATGACACCGATCTGTCAGAATCAGAAGTCTCTAACTGTGACAATTCCAGTGACAGTGGGGCTGACTAATTCACAGCCAATTTTGCAAACCTTCCCACAAACAAGCGCCTCTCCTACCTGCCTGGAATAAGTTTTCTCAAAAGCATGTTGGTAAGATGAAGTCATACAATGCTAACATACATGAGAAAATTAGACGTACTGTACAAAATCAATCATTAAAAGACAAGTTATTTGACTGCCTTAAAACAATAAACCAAAACCAAATAGAAAGTTGGAGCTCTATTATCAAAAAAGGTTGATGCTACTGTGAAAAAAATCTCACACAAATCAAATGCAATTAGGTATTCAGGAAATACTTTAAAAATTACAAGTGTTACAAGTATTTTCTAAAGATGATCACTTATTACAGAGATAATTAAATCTTTTTGATAACTGAAGTAATTGGTAGAAATCTGACTGATAAAGCAACTATTTCTAACATATTAGTTATCCAAAAATATAAACCACTGCAATAAAGAAGCTCAGAATTGAATTCAACAATCCAGAGAGTAACAAGAAAACGTATTCATGTAACATTAACCTTATCTTTTGAGAATTAAAAAAAAACCACCTATTTTTTCAAGCAATTTTCTGAAAAAGATATGATTTTGCAAAAGTTAGCAAAAGAACACGCCTTTCCACACGGGTAATATGCATTCACAGTAATAAAGATCAAATAATTCATCCTCAGCTTATTCACACAAAAAGTTCTGCATGAGTTTTGTTACAAAAAAATTGGATTTGTCTTCATGTTAAAAGCATGCACCAGTTTATCTACAAACCATTGCAAATAGCTTCTTTATGCTCAGTAGCATCAAGTATAACCTTAAGTAGTCAAGGTCCTCTTGCTGACACATTACACTTCAAAACCCACCTGCTTCGAGTACTTTTGTACACCTTCACATGACGGAAAAATCAAGCATGTCTGCACAGCAACCCTTAGTTATGAAGTGATACTCATGCATTTTTGTACGACTAAAAGGAAAACCTTGATTAGCTTCTTTGAGGACAGAGGCTTCCTTATAAACCTCAGCAATAGAAAATTCGGAACACAAGAAGATACCCGACAATTTCCACTACACTCAGTCACGAGGCGTAGGGCTTCCCAGGGCATTTACTGGAGGATGAAGTACACCTTGGAAATCAGGGCTTTCATAGATGCATGCTATCCTTTGCTTTTTTGGGTAATAAAAGAAATTAACTTCATTTAAATAATTCTAAGGACATTGCATCTAAGAAAAAAGCTGGTTGCAGCTTAAAGTATAAACCAATATCTCTCCAAAGTCTGAATACCAGTTGCAATGAAAATTTTCTTCACAGTTGGAAAGATGGCATGAAAATTTTGCTGAAGCTTCAAAGGAATCACATGACAGCCTAATATTTTATTTGTCACATCACCACCAACAAAGTCATGAGACTTAAAACAGACATTTTCAAGCCTGAGGTGAAGAGTTATTTCACATTTGGTAGCTAAGGAGACCTGCCCAATTTTAAGCGTTGTCTCTTAAGGCTAATATTGTACTAATACAAAAATAGTTTTTCCAACTGCTAAGGATCTCCAAGGCCAAAGTCACTTTAGATTTGAGTAAGAGCAGCTAATTAAACAAACATCATGAAATAACTAGGAAAAGATGAAAAGTAAAGGAGCCTTGTGTAAGGCTCTTTGACTGACTGTACGAAGGGTAGGAAAAAAAAACCCCACAAACCACCAAAAAAAAACCCTGAAAGGGTTAAAATAATTAGGTCAAACTGGTGAGACCTGGAAAATGGAAGATCCCATTCGTCCCTTTAGCCTGGTAGGAGGGGAATCTGATTAAGCCCAATTCCACTGGTCTTTCATTTCTTGGAGGCACCATGGACACTGAAATAACGAGGGAGGTGATGGACATGAACAGAAGATAACTGGCTGTTTTAAGTGGCCTTCGTGGTTTTCTTTTCTATACAGGTTTGGGGAAAAGATTCCAGCTGCTCTTAACAATATAAAGGGAAAAAACTAGAAAACCCTTAAAATTAACCACATTAACTACTAATTCCTTAGTATTTTCAACAGAATATTTTAGTCTAGACTTTTTTTTTCAAATTTTTATTTCAAACAATTTTTTAGGAAACATTAAGGAAAAAATGCACCCTTTTGAATAATAAATCCCTTTTGTAACTCATGTCACCACTTTAATCGACAATCCAAAATCTCCAAATATGCAAGAGAAAAATACTGGACAAAAATTTAAAAATACAAAGGTACTTGTTGCACAAACCAGAAATATGTTTTTGTCTGGTGCAGCCCTTCAAGCCCATAAAGCTAACGAAGCAGCCAAGCTCAGCTGAAAAAAGAGCACCCACGCCGCATTTTACAAATATCATAGTTTTAGGGCGCTTACTACTAGAAACATTAATTTTTTGCTTCATAATTTAGAAGCCCATACTGATACAAAACACCGAGAACACTGGCACTACACCTCTCATGAAACCACCTGCAAAAGTTCCACTAGCTTGAAAGATCTGTCACAAGAGTCAGTCTGACTACTATTGCTCCTTAGAAATGGAAAAATGTATTAATCCATAAGACAATCCACACCAGGAACAGCATCCTCCTTTATCGCCAACTAATTGCCATTTTCTCAAAATGGAGCAATGCTTCCTGAGACCACAGGCTTACAGAACAAGGACTCTGGAAGTTACTCCTATGCTATAACAGAGAACAGAGTAGAGGACCCAAATTCACCAAGAATCACAGAATGGTAGGGGCTAGAAGAGACCTTTGGAGATTATCTAGTCCAACCTCCCCCGGTAAACCAAAGCAGGTTCACCTAGAGCAGGGTTGGACAGGAACAGATCCAGGAGGGTGCTAAGGTACTGCACAAGACTGAGCCAAAGCTGCAGAGGGGGAGTTCAGTAGGACTTAGTTTACCTGAGCTGTTTCAGTCATCCTTGCATTACAAGTGTACAAGTTACTCCTGGGGAGATTCTGACTGGAGACAAGAGAAAAAAATTTCACAATGAGAACTATCAGCCATTAGAAAAAATCTCTGCAGGGAAGTGGTGGATTCCTCATCACTGGCCACTTTTAAGATTCAGCTGGACAGAGTGCTGTGCCATCACATCTAGACAGTGCTTTTGTCAAGAAAGGTTGGACCAGATGATCCTTGGGGTCCTTTCTGACCTGGTATTCTGTGATTCTGTGATGCCCAGAACCTTGGAGGCTGATACAGTCAGAAAGACTGACGTAATCTTAAGGTAAAACCTCTTTATTTTGTATACAGTGACTTAGGGGCAGGCTGCATGGTTTGAGATAAAGTTTTGGGCTCCCTCGGGAAGACTTCCTGGTAGGTGGACATTTCTTCTACAGCTTCCCATTTCAGACTCGTGAGAAAACAAAGTTGACATCTTGAAAATTTTCAAGTAATGCAGACATCCTGGGAGGGTCTTGGAAAGGATGTTCCTGGTTTCCTGTACCGCCGGGTGTATCTGGGCAGAGACCAGAGGGCACGTAGGGCCGGCAGGAAGCCACCAGGCTGAGGACAGGATAAGGCAAAGGAAGGCTGGCAAAGGAAAGAGCTTAGCCAACACAACACCACCTTCCCAAAACAGGGAGGGGGAATAATAAGCATTCATGGGCTTAAAAATCTCCTCGCTCCCAATCCAGGATCATTATCTGGTGATGATCCTGTACCTTGACAGGTACAGGAAGCATTTTAAGAACATATAGGAATGGGTATATGCTTCCATACAGGAAGCATTAACTAAACATGAGAAACAGGAGTGAGGAGCCGTACACGAGAAGCAGCAGTGAACGGTCTGCTTTGCCAAACCAACACAACTATTGCTCTTGGCAAATACAATCCAGCACACAATCTATTAACATTCAGCATCCCCTTTCTCTACAGTCACATTACAGTGTTAGTCACTTTCAGAATTTATTTCCTAAAATAAAAGTAACAACTTTTAAGGACCTTACTGATTGCCACCTGAAATATTTTTGAGACTTGGGGAGGGGTAAACACAAAGGATTATTTATTTTAATTTGGTAAGTACTTCTTATCCTAAAAGAAGTTCTTTAATGTAAAACATTTGATAAACAAATTTAGTTACAGCATTAATATTTAAAAGGAAATATCCTCATCACAATGCTGAAAGCATCTGAAGATTCAGCTTCATAATTTATTTAAAAAAAAAAATCTTAAAAGGCCACGAACGAATTTTCACTGCAAACAGCTGCTCTTAAGACTACAGAATTAAAACTTACTAGAATGCAAAACATGACATACCATTACCTCAGGTTTCAATAACAAAGATCTAATTAATAGTAGAATTTTAAAAAAGAAAGCATTTATTTTATTTATCAACTCCAAGATAAGATGGCTATCTTTCTAAATCATTCCTTTCTACTTAGCCATAAGGAACTGAAATCCACCCTACTGAACAGAAAAATGCCGTTATATACAGAACGTAAGAATAAGAGAAACAATGGTACTGAGCTTTGCCTAAGACCTCTTAAATTTGAATAAAAAAATAACATTTAGGTGACTTGGTGATGTTTTACTGGTTTTGAATAAACACTTGGAAGAGAATTAAAAGGCAAACAATTAAGAATGATTGATCCAACCTCTTGGTTTCAAGACGTATTTCTGTTTATTTAATCCTAGACTTAACCCTAAAGAATTCAAGTTATAACCATTTTATTTTGTTGGGAGGGGTTTTTTGGCAGTACTTTAACCTAACACTGCTACCTTGCATTCCTTTATGACTGAAATTGAGGTCAGAAAGTAATGATTTACCACAATATGAGAAATCATTAAATCAAACAATCTTTGGTTCCATTAAGTCTAAATTCAAGAATTTAAGAACCTTATTAGTTTCCGTAACTGAATTAATCAATTCATTTTCTTAATAAATATTTTCTTCAAGTATGTGTATTAACACAAAAACAAAGGGTTACATTCCACAATACATGCTCATATTTCTTGACGTTGTTATGGCCATAGATTATTTTAACAAGTACTTTAACACTGTATAATTATACAGTTCTCAATGCATCTGTGCCAAGACATCTTTAAATGAGGCATTAATTTGTTATTAATTGAAGAAATCAGATGATATATTTTACGATCACCAAGAATGAATTGGGTTTTTAAATTAAATCTAAAAGAACATTTTAAAAGTAAATGTTCTCCACATATATACTTGAGAAAACTATTAATTCTCTCTGAACACTAACCGTTCTGTTGAATCCATTACTGCAAACAAAACTTATCATGGGAGTCATACACCGTGTTGGTGATGACAGAAGTAAGCATTTCTCTGAAGTTTTTGTACAGTTGTTTTAAGTTTTGTTTATTTGGTTTTCTTTTTATTTTCCCAGAAATTCAGTGATTCTTTTCACAGCTATGAAAGTTCTGCTGGAAATCTTTGCAAAAATTTACTTCCAACTTATCGAGAGCAACTGTGACTACAACTATATGCCACCTACAGCAATATCTCTAGAGGTACTTGTTATTTTTATGTTAAAGTGAAAATCTTTGGAATGAAAGGTATGAAAATCTATGGAAGACCTGAAGGACAAAGCTGATTTTATATCATCTTCACACTCACAGTACAGAGACAGGATTTAAGTAATTCTCTCTTCAGAAGAAATTCTGACAAAGACACTTGACTGGCATATGCTATGCCTAACTGTTCAGTTATTTAGGCAATTTCCACAATAATAAACCTTTGCATTATTGCAATTACTGTCTAAGTTGAACTGGGACCTTTTTATAACCTCTCCTCTCCCACTACAAAGCCTAAAAGCTTATCCACCTGAAGCAGGCTACATGCTACAACTGTGCTCACAACCGAAGTTGTATGTATTTGTATGGACGATGCTTTTCCCATTGCTTAAGTGGCTACACTTGCATTTTTAGAAGCATCCCAAACAAACATTATTCCTCTTCTAGTAAGCAATACTTCATGTAGAATTGGTCTCACTAAT
>BJBW01000301.1:332285-401829 GCA_004320125.1 Scolopax mira | reverse complement strand
GTCGGTGTACTTGCTCCCCTTCGCCTGGCCGTGACAGGTTTTCAGTTATGTGAATTTGAAGTCTTTCAATAAATGCTGTCTGTGTAGATACTCTGAAGGCAGTTTGGGGTCAGTTATTGTTTTGTTAATTTGCCATGGTGTTTCACTTTGGTACTGTTTTGACTGGTGAAGTATAAGTTTTGAGTAAAATTTTGCAAGAATACATGTCTCATCTTGTCTGAGTTGCTTTGGTAATTATAGGAGCAGTTGTAATTTCAGATTCAAAATGTTTTGAGGTTTGAATGGATTTCTGCTTGGAGTGGCTATCTTGTACTGCTTTCTATACGATCAACTGTTAAGATACATTGCTTTAAAGACCCTAAATTAGCATAGTTCTGGTTACTTTGGAATGACGTTTTGGCTTTTATAACACAATTATATTTTACAAGTTATGTACACCTTTGTGCTATTTTACAGTACATTCTTAACACAAAGTAAGCAACTGTTGTGGTAAAGCATATCAGTGTATCAAAACAGTGCTTTTTATTTTGATTCAAATAGCAACAATTGTACTGAATCAACACAATCTTAATTTTGCATTTTGTTTGAATAACCAAATATACAGTTTCATTTTTGATATTGTTCTTAAAACTTAAAACCAACTCTAACTTGCTTGGCTTTACTTTCAAGTGATTGTAATATGCAGTAAATGTGGCTAATTTAATGTTATATTTTATACCAGAAAGAGAAAACAGATATTTGATTTTTCAGATGTCAAATTTAAATTTGTATCTCGATCTACATGTGAATGGCATTATGATCCCTGTACAAGCCCCTGTTTCAAGACGTGCAGAGATCCTTTGGGCAAAAATTGCCAGTCCGTACCAAAGTAAGTATCTGTATTTTTATGGAAACACATGTCATTTGGGTAATATCATTATGTAGTATAATAAGAATATGAGAGTCTAGATATAGGCTCAGTGTAGCAGGACTGTGTTCTTGTATAAGGACAACAGTGAAGGAGAAAAGAATGGGCATAAAACCTACTGTGGCAGCTACATGAAAGTGACATTTCAGTTGTTAGGTAAGCATTGTCAGATTCTGGAATGAATAGTGTATTTGTAACTTTCAAGTTGGGGTGGTATTCCAGAATATTAATAGTGTGAAATGATTAGAAATTTGTTTCATATAGTTTTGTCCCTAGTTTTTCATTATGGCATTGCAACATCATTATCTGTTATTGCCTTTTCTTCCCAATTGGAATTTGTGCTAAGTCTCATGAAACTGGCATTTGGATTACGGTATGTAAAAATGTTGAGCATTTCTTGAGCAATAGCATTCAGTATTGAACCTGTGACCGTTCATTTCAAAGGCTGAGTATCACAGCTTATGCTTTGGTGTAGAGCTGAGTGAGAGTGGAAGACATGGCAATGACATTTTGAAGGCATACACTGAAGTGATGAGACTTAGAATAAAACTCTTTTCTTAAAAGTACTTTAAGTTAATTTTGTTTCCCTAAAATTAAATGCTCAATACAGAACATACTGTTCTACTAGTTAATACTAATTGTTTTTCTTTCAGAGTGGAAGGATGTATCCCTGCCTGTCCTCTCAACATGTTGCTGGATGAAATCACTCAAAGATGCGTGTATTTTGAAGACTGTATGTTTGGAAAATTCTATATGTTATTTATGATACTTAGATAATAATTTCTTTGGTCTTTAGCCAAATTTTCAAATATTGGTGATTAAATTTGTATGGCTATGACCTTAGTTACATGAATCTTGAGCTCACTAAGCATACTTTTTATTTAAAATAATTTCGCTCCTCAAAAATCTGAGACAAATTTTAAACTAAGAAAGATATTTTTTCTCCATAAAACATTTCAGTAACATTAGGTATTGAGAAAATTATTTATTGATTTTTTTTATTTATTTTTTTAGTTTGTCTATGAACTTTAGAAGTTTAAAGGTAATTGAAGTAATTGGAGTTATGAGTTAATGTAAATTCCTTCTAGCTCTGCTAGCTTCATGATTGTAGTTACTTATAAATTTCAGACTACTACTTGTATCTGATTTCAGGCATTGAACCTGCAGATGACAGTTTACTTTTGCCATCCAGCATTCAAACACCAGAAGTTTCACACATAACATCAAGTACAAGTTTGGCAGTGACTAGTGAAGTACTAACTTCTTTTCCTGTACCTGAAGCAAAGGACATGGAAACAACACTTGTTTCAAAATTGCAACTCACTGTAACTACAGGGAAACCTGAATTTTTACCTGTTACATCTAATGCAACACTTACAACCATAATTTTATCATCAAATATTTCTTCACAGTCAACAGAAATAACATCTGGTAGAAGCACTAGAGCCGTGGCTGGGGCAACACAATCTAATGTAAGCTTGTCTTCTCTTGACATTTCTCCATGGTTTCTTTCTACTGTCAGTTCAGAAACTTTCACAAAGACACAAAAACCGATCGGTAGTGGTTCCACTAAAATATTGAAGGCCACAGAACCTCAGACAGTAAGTGCTACACATGCAGTGACTACAAGCACAGAATCAGAAAGCAAAAAAATATCTACTTTAATTTTTGCTGGCACACCACTTAAACTTAGAACAACAGAAATGCCAGTCAAAACTAAAATAATGGAAATGTCACAAGTACCCACAAGCATACTTCCCACAAAAGCAGCACAAGTAAAACCAGAAGGACATACAACATTTACACCCAGTTCATTTGAATCAATAACAGAAAAAACTACTGCGTATCTGCCCCAGTCTTCCACATCACCTCCTCTGGGCATGCCTTCATATACACCACCAGTAAACCTAACAAGAACTTTGGAAGGGACAAAAACAAGTGTAGAACAGTCTTTTACCACCATGGCTAATGTTACAGTAACCTTATTTTCTCCTGTGGTCACTACTTTGTTAAAACCAGTGTCTTCATCAACAACAGAAGCAGCAATTGTTTTAACTGAAGAAAGTGTGAAGACTAGATTTTCACCAACACCCACACCACCTATTTCATTAGGAAAGGCAATTACAGAACCTCCTACTGAAATGGTTCAACGTCTGACTGGTACTGCGGAGGTACCTTTCACTACAACTCTAGGTCCAAAGACAACAACTCTGCAACCTCAAGAGAGATTGTTAGAAACAACTTTGTTATCATTTACGGCTCATAAAAAGGAAACTCCCAAAACAACATTTCATGTGGAGCATGTATCAAGTTCTTATTTCCCTCCGTATTCGCTATATCCTGGTTCTACAACTGAAAAATCCACCACATTTTCTACAAAAAGACCTTTGGTGTCTGTTCCTACTTCTGCTTCTCCAGCTTCAGGTGAATTAAAAAAAACATTTAAAACTGTTTCAACTACAGGATATCCATCATACATGCTTCTAAACAAAACAGAGTTCCTGACTACATTGTACACTAAATATCCCATTGTGCCTGAGACTATTGGAATCACACCTTTGTCTGTTGAAGTAACATCCAAAATAACATCCCCTTTTGAATCAGCAGCCAAGTCAACTTCGTTTTCTAGAAAAACATCTACTGAATACAAGTCAACTCCAGTTTCAAGTACAGTGAAGGCAAGCACTTCAGCATATTCAGATAGTGTTACCACATCAGCAATGAAAACTTCTGTCTCATCAGAAGAAACCACCACAGTTCCTTTAGGAGCTACAGAAAAAGAGTCAGCTCAAAAAACATCTGTCACTGGGTCTCTACTTAGTTTCCTTAGTGCAACTGAAACCACATTGTTGACAACACAGCCTGATAAATCACAAGTGGAAAGAATTACTAGCATCTCTACTAGAAAGCCATCTGCTTTCCCTTCCTCACCATCAAGTTCTCTAATATCTTCAAACATTTCTATTCCTTCACTGCCCTCATATGGAAAAGAAGCATCACTGGCAGCTTTCAGTCCTGTGCCTACATCCCATGAAAGGACCTCTTCATATCCAAGAACAACTACAGCAAAATCTACATTACCAACAGAAAAGACCTCTCCAGTCCTGACTTTGTCTACGTTGTCCACTGTAACAGAGCAATCAAGTCAAATAACAATGGTATCACATGACAAATCACCAGACAAAGCCATTTTGAATATCACGTATGCCACATTCTTCCCATTCTCTGAATTCAGCAGTCAACTCATAACAACGAAAAAAACTATGACAGCCAAAGAAAGATCAACTATGTCCCCCTCTGTTGTACTTCCAGTAACGAAGCCTTATGCTTTCTCCACTTCTCAGTATCTAGCAGCTAATTTGATTTCTTCACCTTCTTTGACACATATGATATCAGAAGGAACAACTGCAATAAAATATCCAGCACAAACTAAAGTACCTTCTACAGCATTGAAATCTACAGTCCAAAGTATAACAGATACAGTAAAACTTACAGCAGCTACAGCTCAACCATACTTTCCTCCATCCTCAGTAGGTCCCTCCTCTTGGCAGACACCTTCAGCAGATAAGCTTTCAGTGCAGACCACAAAGACCGTGGCTATACCACTTTTTTCTACTCGGAAGGCTATGGAACTTGGTCGTCGCACTTCTGAGCCTTCATTGATGAGCCAAAGCAGTACCCCGAGTATATTACCTGCCTCAGTAGGTCCTACACAGGTCATTTTACCAACTGAAAGAGAATTGCATTTAACTGATTCAGTCACACAACCATATGTATCAGGAACTTCTTTTTTGCAGTCTACAGTCCCTACTAGCACA
The DNA here is from genome assembly GCA_004320125.1 of Scolopax mira. Taxonomy (NCBI): domain Eukaryota; kingdom Metazoa; phylum Chordata; class Aves; order Charadriiformes; family Scolopacidae; genus Scolopax; species Scolopax mira. Next base: position 397,104 of record BJBW01000301.1, on the reverse strand, counting down.
ACAGCGGACTTGACTTTTGGTACCAGAGTTCAGCCTTCCTCACCAGAAGTGGTTGCAACTTATTCTTCAGCAACGATTGAAAGAGAAGCATTTCCCTCATTTTCGACCCAGAAGGCGGGTACATGGCAGGCCTCATTTACTGAATCCCTTGATAGAAGTCAAACACTTGAAACAACTACAACTTCACCAGAATCTACATCAACGTCTTCATCGGTTTTGTTACCAGAAAAAACAGAAATTCCCCTTGTGGTGGGGAGTGGGCCATCCACAGCAACAGGCGAAAGTGGTACAAAGAAAACTGCAGCGTTGCCTAAGCAAGTCACACTTTCAGCTACTGCCTACAGCTCCACATTTCTAGCAAGTACAACGTCACCTATGGCCCGTTCATCAGCTGCAGCTTCAGTCTCTTCCATGGTGAGCAGTACTGGGCAAAGCATTAGTATTTTATCAGCAACTTCAGGCAAAGCAGAAGCAGGAGCAGAATCCATCACAAGCTCTGTGAAGCCCACATATTTTTTTGTCACTTCAGAAGCAAAAGGAGCTATGCCTATTGATACAGTAAAAGCTGAAGAGCCAGAATTAACAACAGAAGTCCAAGCTGTTCAAAGTCAAGGTGCTACCATTACCCCAGAAACACCTCAGCCGTTTTATTCTCCGCATTTCACAAAGTCAACTGCAGTTCCTTCTAGTGTAAGTGTACCAGTACTTTCCACTATACATTCATCCTCTGAACCAAAACCTTTTTCTTCTGTAGCAGCCTCACAGGTCAGTACTACTCAAACTTCAAAACTTGGAATATCATCTGGGGTGCAAACGCCTTCTATGAGTTCACTACTAACAATACCTGACCGTCCAAATGATACAACAGCTCCATCAATTTCCTCATTTGCCTATTTATCTACCAAACCACTTCACGGCTTGACTACGTTTTCTGATGGACTGGCAACAGCTGATGCTATGTCAGGAGTCACAGGACCATCTTTTATGCTGCCTGGAGAAACAGCAACTCTTCAAACTTGTACAGTGAGTAACTATAAATACTGATCTGTTTGAGTATAACTTAGTCACCTTCACAGACTCATCAAAAAAACTGTGAGCCATACTTTTCTCTTCAGGATTTAAAATATCTGTATCAAACAGGGAGCCCAATTATTTTTCTCAGTTATATTGGTGACTTTGGGTGATTTCATTGTGTGTAATGGTTTTCATAAGCACTAAAATGAACTACATTTGGGGTCTCTGCTTTCTGAACGTGACTGTTACAAGAATGTTTTTTTGGCAAAATCTGGTGCTTCATATTGTTCAATGTCAGTTTTTGTCATGCTGCCCCCCTTAAAGTACCTTTTTCCAGAGATCCTTGTTATTAGTCTACTTGTGCCCTTCCATGCTTTTCCTTCTCAACTTCTTCCGATGTAAAAATATAATAATGCTGCTCTCCACTTTACAACATGACAGCAGTTTCAAACTGTCCTCAGAATGGCCGGGTTTTCAAAGCTCTTCATTTGTAGCTTCCATTTGTTATGGGGATTCATAGGCATTCTGTACCTGAAGAACGTGAGCCCCTTTTTTGAACAAATACTATGCAATAATGTGATCCTATATCGGTAAGAACAGTAACCTGTGTCTCTTATTAAATATGTCTTAGCCAATTACAGAGAATGAATGCATAAAACACATTTGCTTGGATGGAAAACTGATCCAAGTTAATAAGTCACAGAACTGCCCGTACAATGCAACTCAACCCAGCTGTGGAGTTTTAGGATTTGCTACCCAAATGAATGGTGACAACTGCTGCCCAAAGTGGGAATGCGCATGTAAGTTTTGATTAAGCAGTACTTTTGTAGTGAATTTAGGTAACAGTTTAATGCATGTGTAAGAATGCTAAGAACTGGCACTTCTTTCTATATAATAGCATAGAAATAGAAGATCTATATTGTACGGGTTGCTTATTATCTAATGCAATTTATAATTGTAGTTCTACATCCAGGGAAATGAAATCAAAATGCTCCTTTTACAGAGAATATTCCTCTTACCCAGCTATAGGTATTTGCAGTGAAAAGGTCTAGGTCCGTCTTAAACCCATCCTGTTCTCTGTCTAATCAGAGGACTACTAGTCAATATAGTTAGTGAATTTTTTGGTTCATCTTATATCTACTTCAGGGTGAGAAGATTCCCTAGCCTCTGTTAATAGTCTGGTGGCTCTGGAAGCATAACTGTACTGTAGTGGCTTCCATCAGTTACCTAGAATTGGGTAGGAAGGATCCTAACCTTAGAAAAAAAAATTCAATATACAATAGCAAAGAAAGGATGCCAAGCACAGAAATAAGCAATGCAAATTTCTGATGATGCTCCGGAGTTTGAAATTACTGGAGTAGAACTTCGAACCCTTTGAAACACAAAAGCTTTATCAATAAGAGTGGGAAGAAGGAAATTTTCCACTTGAGCTTCCACATTAGGAAGAGGACTAGAAGGGAATTAGGGGATACAGCATGATCCATAGCCATTCATGGTTTTTGTTAGTTTGAGGGTGAAAATTACAAACTTTTGTTGGCAAGAACTGTAAGAAAATAACTGATTTCAGAGGCCTGTAGATTGTCCCACTGAAATATGTAGGATTTGACTATTTTACAGAGATGCAACAGTATCAAATATAACTGAAAACGTGCACGTATATGAAACTCTTGTAAGCTAGTTAATCTTGTAAAATTTATTGTTTTATCCTCATATTTTGTAATATTTACAGAAATTCTAAAATAAGAAAAAACATTTAATTTATCTATATTTCTCTTAGGTCGTTGCACCATTTTCTCTGATCTGAGCATTGTAACTTATGATGGAAATCATTTGGCTTTATTCAAAGAAGCATCCTACGTTGTTAGTCAAACTCAAGATGAAACTATAACTATACACGTCCTTGACTGTAGAATGGTAACTAATATTAATCATCTAACACGTTTTTCAGTACTGCTAATAAGATGTATCTTAAAAGGATGGGCATATTAATACTACACAGTTGTGGTTAATTATTCACTTCTGTGTAGTATCTACGAATTATGCTTCCACTTTACAAAACTTAAGAATCATATAGTACTTTATCACCTGGCTGTACATGCATAGTTCTTTCTGAGAAATTTGCACTGGAAACACCAATCTTCAGAGCCATAAAAGCTATAGGATTGTCAGACTGAATTAGACCACCCTCTGCATTTGAAGTCTCTGACAGGGGCAAATATTCGTTATTTCAGAGAGGGAAGAGAGACACCCTAATGGGTTGTGTAGATTGGACTTTATGTCAAGAAGAGTTAATTTCTCATGAGCCTTTACAAAACTCTTTAAACTCCAGTGTCTTCTGAAAGTTAGGTAATTTTGATGTTTACATAAATGTCTATTGCAAAACTTGTTTTCTGAAGTGATACCATGTGGAAGCTTATTCCAGAAGCTCGATATGATTGATATGAAAAAACCAGATCTGTTTATGACTTTTAGATTTAGTTTTCTGTTGTGCTTTGTTTTGTTTCAACACCTTGTAGCTTGGGAAGTATGGAAAGTTCTGATGTGTTGCTTCTGTACTTTTCGTATATCATACAGATTCATCATTCCCAGTCTCCTTCTTGCTCACCTTCAGATAAATATTTTGTATTTTCCAAACAGCTAGTCTTCTATATATTTTTCCTGAAAACCTTTTTCTGTTCTAATTTCAAGATTGAGTGATACAACACAGTTGCTGAACACGAGATTATATCTTGTTTGTTTATTTTGCAAGAATGTTGTCCAGATGAACTTTGTACTACAAACTTATAACTATAATCAGAAGCAGTTTTACTCTCTTAAACTTACACCTAAAAATTCTTAATGTCCTTGTACCTAAAAATAATAAGAAACTAACATATAAAGATTTTGCACATCATGACTATAATTGATGTACTTTTGCTTTCTCCACAGAGTAATTCAAATTCAACTTCTTTGTGCCTGGCAATGTTGAATTTAACCCACGTATCAAACCAAATTATTATCAACCGTTTAAGTAGAAAAGTAAGTATATTGAGCTTTTTCTTTGCCTTTTAGATAGAATCTTACTTCTGTAATCAGCTGCCTCTTCCTGTCTATACTGAAGATTAGAGTAGGACACAATAGATAATAAAATTCATTGCTTCAACTTTGCAATTTAGGAAACTACTTCTAAATTCAAAGAATCAAACTGTGATATAAGAACAGTTAATAAGGTAAGTTCCAGAGCAAGATACATAACCTGTTGGTCTCTTTAGTACCTATATTATCTTTGTGGAGGTGAGCATGACTTCTTTTGAAATTAATTATGAGTTATATTCCTAAGAATCTAGCCTTAGTTCTCCTATCTACAGCATTTGGTACGTGACACTTTTTTGTGTGTATTTTAGATAACAGTAAATTCAAGAATTGCTTGGCCTACTGTTAGAAAGTATGGATACAAAGTCCAGGATTCGGGCTTCAAGTATGCAGTTGAGACCCCAACAAAAATCAGAATTCAGTGGTTTCACAACACAGGTGTGATGATTATTGAGTTTAATAGCACCGGAGAACCAAAAGCTTTGGGATTATGTGGTAAGTATAGACTAGTGCAAGAAAAAAAGCATTCAGATACTTTGCTAAGGAGGCACGTTTTCCTAGTTATATAGATTAGATTTTGCAGAATTTGGTTGGAGTAATTGCAGATCTTTGTGAAGTTTAAGATACTATTAAAAATAAATAATTATTACTTTTGCTAGTTTGTGGAAATGATGTTTGATACCTATTCATGTAATCACTTTCTACCCATAGTGTTGCTTCAGACTGTTAACTTGTTTGAATTACAGGTGTGATTGCTGTGACCAAACCCAAATAAATCAGTCAGGCATAAATCCATAATGTCAAATAAGGTCATTTACAGATTTAGTGTTTGATGTCTATCTGATAGTAAGCATTATGTGCTATTTTCAGTTTCTAAAGGTCAGAACGAATTCACAGGAAATATTAACTTGAGAGAACTAATCTTAATTTATCTGTTGGAGGAAAGAATTCAGAGGGAATCTCTTAATAGCAATGGGTTAAATAACTATAATGTTGCACTCTGTTAGATCTGTTCAATAGTTTCAAGTAGTTTCTTTCTTTCTAAAAACACAGCCAGGATTAAACTGTTGGTGCTGTAACTTTTGCAAGCATGTTTTTGTTGATGTAAATCCTTACTGTGACACCTGAATCTGTAAATTTATCTGCTGTAAATTGGAACTGGAAACCAGGGCTACAGAGTTCATATAATTACAGTGGGTATCTTTCCAGTTTCAGAAAGGGCAAATGCCTGTAGCTCAGTATCAAATACCAGTGATAGCTCAATCCAGTTCCAAGTCCTGCAGACAGTAATGTGCTGCTTGCAAGGGAAAAGATTTTTAATTTACTGCCATTTTGAAATTGGATTATTGCCTGTAATTTGACGAAACTTTTGTTTTCAATGTCATTCTTGCTCTATTTGGCTAATTATTATTGTAATTGGATCCCACAGAAGCAAGAAAGTAAAGACTGTGTTTTTTAGTGAGCCTGATTCAAGTTATCCTGAAAGTCTCTTTTTGCCTTTACCTGTGTGATTGCTCTGATAGCGAGCATTGGGAACAGTATGTTCCTGGTTTACTAGGTGCTTTAACTAGAAGACAACATGTTTCTGTGAATGGTGTTCCAATTACAATTTTTTTTAGAGAATGTGCTGTATTCTTCTGGTATTTGTCTCTGATTGTGACTCTCTGTATAAGTCTGCCTGCACAGTGCTGTCTGGTGCAACTGACCAGAGCCTGCTCTAAATGAGCTAGTTATACCATATCTTGTCAGGGTAAATTAATCTATCCTGATCTCCTGGGCTTTCTATGTTAGTCTCCTTCTTGTATTTGAGCTTTTTCATATCTTTTTTTATCTGAACTGCAGTATTGGCAGACCCTGGTTTTTCAGGTTCATGGAAATGATAAAACTGGAGACACCATTACAGCCTTGTAGCAGCAAGCATCTCTAGGAAAGATCTGTGTCAGAGACAACAGTGTTTTTCACAATGGGAGAACCAGACAAATGTGGCAACTGCTGAAGAGCTAGTATGGGAGATGAGGGAAATTGGAAGGGAACATGGATATCTCTATAGCAAAACTGCTGAAAGAGAGGGCAAGCATGTCAATTTTAGCTGCAACCAGATCCTTTGAAGCCTTAGTTTTGCTGTGTTAAATTTCCTTGTCAATGCGTAAGAGAAGAAGTGGAAAAGGTATTCCAGACACGAGAGCATTCCTTTCAAGTCTCTCAGAACCATCAGGTACTTCCTATTTATGTTGCACAACCTCACAACCCCAAAAAGCTCAACCAGAAACACTTTCAGTCAAATAATCATTACTGTTTCAAAAGCTATTTTACCTTTGGAAATGCCTGTTGCTATATCACTGATGGTCAATGGCTTGCTCTTGTTGTCAAGAATTGTGAAAAATGATAAAACAGACAGTTTTCTCGAAAAAGGGTTAAATCCACAAATATTTTTTTAACAGATAAAGATTTAGAATAGCCATTCAAGTTTGTGGAGATGTCATAAGAAAATGTTCTGAAAGTCTATTAAAAAGACTCGGAGATTGTGATTGAGAGGAAGGAATGGGGGACAAATCCATTAATATGCTTTTTTGTACATGCTGGCTCTAAACGACCATCTGGAGGACACTACTTTAATACTTGGATATTCTGTGTTGACCAAAGTCACTCTCCATGTGTTACATTGCTTCCTTTGCTCCAAAGTGTTTCAAAATTGCCCATCTTAGTTTAAACAGAAACAAAATGCCATGCTACTTTCTTAGAAGCGAACACATAAATGTTTGGGGGTGGTTTTTTTAGTTGATTGGTTGGTTGGTTGGTGGGTTTTTTTTCCCGAGAGGTAACATAAGTATGCCTGCAAATGCCAAAAGCTGCACTTTTATGGTAGCTCTTAAGCCAGATGTAGATGCTTAAGACTGCTCAGGAGCATAAGTAGAATTTTACAGTATTTCTAAAGTACAGCATGAGATACTGTATTTTGGCATTTTATGGGAGTTTTCTTTTCCGATAACACCTACAGTTTTCATTTGTTGCTATATATGGAGTTGTTCTGTGACCTTTTTTAAAATACAGTTTTGTTTGTGCACCTGAGGAGCAAAGTTTGCATGCCGTAGCTGGGTTCACTGAACAGCTCTTGGATAAGCTATAAATTTCCACTCCTAGATGCATCTTTACTTTTTCTTTGCTTAATTAATTTTGTATATTTTGATCCTATCAAAGACTTTCTTCATCTGTTGTGGGTTGTGATGCTGTCATTTTGTACCAGTTTTTAAAAGCTATTTTCTTGTTTGAATATGCCACTTCAAACGTGCTTCAGAACAAACCATGCGGTGTTAATCTGCTTTTTTCTTCTGGTACTACACAGGTTTTTGTGATAGAAGCTTGGAAAATGACCTGATGCTACCCAACAGAACAGTTTTAAGCAAAAGCAATGCTCTGTCGACTTTTATAGACAGCTGGCAAGTGCCAGACACGTTAAAGTATGTTGGAGAAGACAGGCATCAGGAAACTAATTGCTCAGTCATGGACTGCTCGGAGTGCTTAAGAATGGTGTTGAACCAGACCTTCAGCAGCTGTCATCCCTATGTATGTTAACTATTTCCGAAGCTTACATTTTGAGACGTGCATTCTGATACTATTTTGTATACCTGATCATTTCATTAATGTGAACTTACATGTAATCACATCTGTGGAATGAGAAATATACTTTTTTGTATCTGCAGTTGTAAGGTGGCATCTTAATAGGAGAGTTGCAATAAGTAATTAACATTTTCAGAATTCATAATATATGTCCATTAATTTTGACAATGCCATCTAATTTATAAATCAATCCCAACTAATTCAATTGTATCAATATGATATAGAGCAAAGTAAAATAAAGGTTTAGGATTTAATTACTCCACAAGCATTCAGTTATTTAACAAGTTCCAAAGCGCAATAGGTAATCTGAGAACCTGCATTCTCAAAGGCTCTAGAGACACTGAGTTCCAGCTTAGAGAGATGAGAGTGTAGAACATTTAAAGCAAATATCAAACTCACAGTATGCAAATAAAGTATTTATTTATGTTCATATGAGTACATTCACCATTTCACCTTTTGTATATTTTTGAGTTTGATGAAGAGGAGGCCCAAAATAGACAAAAATATAGAGGTAAAGAAGAACAAGGAACAGTGACTTTTATTGGAAAAACTGAATTAGCTCTTGCCTTGCACTTATAAGAGATGAAGGATGTAATATATTTTTTCATCATTCAGGAAGCCTTACTTTTAAATACTAGTAGAGTCTCTTTGTACACCAATAAAGACTAGTGGCCTCTTGCTTACTATAAACCAAGGACTTTTGGCTTTGTTGTGTGTAGCTGATATTTAAAAATGTCAATCTTTTTACTACCTAACAGGGTCTCTATGAAGGAGCAATGTTTTTTATTTTTTCTTTGTTAGGTTCCACCTGAGCTATTCTGTGACATATGGGTTCAAGATACTGAGTATATCCGAAATCCATGCATTTCACTAGCTGCCTATGTGGCAATGTGCAACAAATTTAATATTTGTATAGAATGGAGGAGCTCTGATTACTGTCGTAAGTATTCTGCATATATGTGTATCTCTGGTGTTCAGAGAGACAAAATTTGCCTAATATAACAGTTTCTGTAAGTTGAAGATACCAGTGCTCCTGGAGTCCTCATGTACTTTGGGAGTCATTATTAAGATAATAAATTCAGCCTTTTTAATGATACAATTCAAAGCAGTGTGCAAAAGGAATCAGGATCATTATAGCCATTTCACAGGCAGAAAAGGTAAACTAAAGAACCTTGCTCAAAAGCCTGCTTCTGGCTTATTATGTACTTAACTGTAGAAGTCAAATCTTCTCCTTTGCAATGTAATGTTCATTTCTCTTAGTCACTTTCCACTGATAAAATCAAAACACAGCAGAATTGGCTGTGGAAAGGAAGAAGCCACAGAAAGTAAGTTCTGTGGTACTTTGAGTTGGTGATGTGTGCTGATGCTGCTCCAGAAAGCTGTGTCTTTGGAGAAAGAATTAGAGAAATGAAGCAGCTTTTTGATTACATGAAAAACAAGGAGTAAAATCTGAGAGAGAGAGTATCCTGGCAGAAGACATCTCCCATAGCAACATTCTAAAATGTAAGGCCAAATGTGATCTGTAATTGTCACTAAACGGAAAATTTGGATTACTGCATCTCTTAATGCTCTCAATTTTCTCTCAGGAAAAGACTTGTGCAGTGGTAACAATAGGGACGTGGCTTCAGTGCTTGAAAAGGCAGAGACTTATTGATGAAGTGAAGTGTGATTCCCCAAAATGAGAGAACTCACTGTACTTAGAAATCATCGGTGATGTCTTTTAAAAAGTGGTTTAAGGTAGATATGTCTGCACAGGCTTCACGCAGGCGTGTTGTAATGCCCTGCAAATAATAGTCATAGAGTCTAAGGCTTGAAAACAGTCAAGTTAAAAAAAAATAAATCAGTTTGTATGGATTTTGTTAGCAAATAACTGTTTAAAAAGAGATCTTATAAAGTATATCTGTAAATACAGTTATATATTTCATCCATCATGCAGGGGCATGTCATTCTCTTATTTTTATACCACAGTGACCTCTGGTGGTGCATGCCTAGCTAGGAAGAACCAAGAAGTTGCATCTGGTCAATTATTGTGGTCAATAAGTGCTGAGATGCTGTAGACTGATTTAAAAGTCTGAGTTCCTCTGTTTACAGGGCTCGAGAAGATACTTTCTGTGGGGTGTTATGGCTGTTTTTAGTAGTGAGCAGTTGAACCAAAATCCTGTCCTCTCTCAATTAATCTTTGAAGACTAAACTGGAACCTTCTTTATTTTTGAGCAGACTATACCTTTGTGAACTGGACTTTGTCTTATTAGCATGATTCCAGATGGTGTAGATGTATGATTTAGGTATGAGGATCAAATATTTTGGCATTCGTAGTCAATCTGCATTAGCCATATTTATGCAGCTTTAATCAGTGTTTTGGGCCAATGAAAGATCACGTGAAGTTGTCAACAGCAAAAGTTAAGTCGAAATAAGATGCTTTTTTGGTCTATTCCTCCATGTACCTGTAACACACCGGTGAATTTACCTTACTGGTATAAAGAAATTTAACTGTGTTTTTTGACATAAAAATAACACAAACGCATGCAAGTAATTAATGTGGGTATCTAATAAATATAGTAATGAATTCATCCTATTCTTTATTATTCCATGTAAAACAATGCTGTATTTGCCTTTAAATACCTATTTTTATAACTGACAAATCTTTGGCCTTTAGTAATCGCTGCATTTTTTTTAGCCACTGGAAAGTATTCAGAATTATTTAGAATACTGTATTATTAATCTGTGTACTATTTGCAAATGTTTTTGAAGTTTAAATTACTTTGTGCCAACACTTTTGCATGGTTTTATATCTCTGCTGCCAAAATGCAAATTGAAGCCTGACAAAAATGTGACTACAAGAAGAGAAGTGCTCACACCTTCCTTTGTTTGAATTTGTCTCATAGCAGGTAACTGGTCTGTATCACTGTTTTAGGTTGGTAGATCCTACTGAATTGGCAAGCGCAGGAAGCCAACAAGAAGAAAATAATGTTTTCTCTTAGGTACTGCCTCATGTAGTTAAAACTTCAGAATGAGTGATCGTTTATTTCCTTCCTAGCCTTCCCCTGCTCTGAAAACTTCTCCTATCAAGCTTGTATAGCTGCCTGTGAGGTTGCAGACAATTGTCAGAATAACGAGGTTGCTTCTCTGGACTCAGACTCCTGCTCAGTATTGACAGAAGGCTGCGTCTGTGCTGGAGGGACCATCCTTCACCGAGCTCACACTGCTGTCTGTATTCCTGAAGAAAAATGTGGTATATTTGAATGAGATTTTCTTTTCTATCTACAAATTGTTGGTCAGATACTTCATTAGTAGTAAGTTCTGGCCTGATGCTGTGTGGTTTCTGCTTACGTCATTCAGTTGAGGACTCTAGATATTCAGTAAACATTAACTATACAGGTGAGCAAGCATGTGACATAAAACTTTGCTTACCTTCTCTCAGCTGGAGGATGCTTTTCAAAATGGAAGTTTTTGCTTATATTTATGCATTCCAGTATTCTAAGTATAGTAGTCTTGGCCTCCCTTTCACCTAGCCCTTTGCCAAGGGTCCAACCTATTGATACTAGATGGCATTCAAAAGACATGCAGCAATAGTTGATTACATATTTTGAATAACACATGTACATGTCCTATTTTTTTTCTGCCAGCACTGATATTTATTTTCATTACAGTTCTGTCCGAACACACCAAATTCTGGACCAATACTTGACACTAACTACACAAACCTTAAAGATGCAGTTGATAATAAATCAGATTACATACAGCACTGTAAATTAATAGTAGTTTTCTGTGCATAAAATACAAAAGTAACTTCCTTTCAGATCACTGCTTTAAAAACAAAGGATTGGATTGGGATTTTAAATGACTGGCACAAAACAAAGTGGAGGGCCTGATCCTCTGGAGGGTATTTAGTGTCTTGTTTTCCCATACAAATTCATTCTCAGACTGTCTCCTCTTTCACTTTTTTGTGGGGTGATGTGGACAGGTGATACCTTTAGGTCTCTGGACTTTTTAATAGTTCATATGTCCACACCTGCTGTAGAAGAAAATGGTGGTCAAAATTTGAAGTAAAAAGGAATTGCTTCTGTTTTATGTTGTCCTGATCTAGCTTGTACAGACAGCTCAGGAGCACCTCATGCAGTAGGTGAGATCTGGAAAACTTCTTTGAGTGGATGCTGTATGCAAACATGCATTGACAGTGAGACCATTATTCCAGTGGAGTACAACTGTTCAGAGACCCACAATTTAGAGTGTCAGCGATTTGGGGAAGTGGCCTTGCTTGTTCCTGGTGATCAGACATGTTGTCCTCAGAAGATCTGTAGTAAGTATTCCATAATGATTATGAATTCTGCACACTGGAATATGCAGATACCCTTTCGCTGTGGTCCATTTTCCTGTCATGCATCCTAGCTTTCAAATGAAGGGAAATTACTTGGGTTTGAAGTTACAGATTATGTAGAAAATTGTAGAAACTTTGTACTATTTCTCTCATCATCCAGTAGGTTTTGGGGGAGAGGTAGAGGGAGGGGACAAGGGTTACAAGGACTGAAACAGCACTGTGTTTGTTTGAATAGGAATTGCGTTTCTCTCAGATGTACATGCTACTGATTTGCTTTTAATATCTAAATAAAAATAAGTTATATAAATAATTCTGAGAAAAAATATCAGATGATTGTTTATCTGATTTACAAAGTGAGCAGTAAAAAAGGGATATAAAATAAAAGCTTTTTTAAAAAGTCCTTATTTTGCTTAGAAAGTCCATCTTCAAAAAGAAATAGCAAGTAGTTTTCACCACCTGGGATGATGTTGCAGTGAGTTTTCCACCAGATTTTATTTTTTTTTAAATTGTTATTAAATTCTCACAAGGACTCAGCTCTAGTTTAACTTTGCCTCCGTGGAGAGTGTTGCAAATGCTGGACGCTTACAAGCATTGTCTCAGGGGTTTTTGCTAGTTTGTAATGGTTTTCCTATACCTACTGTTGTTTGGAGATTTGGGATATCAAACTGCAAATACTGTTTGCAACCTTTCTACTCAACTTATGAATGCATAAAATAGTTTAGAAGTTGTTTTTTTCTTTATGTAACAGTTTGTAACCAGAGCCTCTGTGAACCCCTAATCCCCAAGTGTAATAGCTTGGAAAAGCTGGTCACTTACTACAGTGAAGAATCCTGTTGTCCCAACTATGTTTGCGGTAGGTTTCTTTTGAAAAGGTAAAAAAGTTCACATTGTAAAAGACATTCAGTAAACTAAATAGATCAACTTAGAAGTAAAGAGGTAGGTAGTGCAGACTAACACCTCTATTGTTAGTATGACCACTTACAAAATTGTCTTTAATGTAAAAGCTGTATCTCAATTTGAACAGATACAATAGTAGTCTTGTGTTTAACAATCAAGTGAGAATATTGCTGTCTGGAGATAAACGGTAGAAGTTTTTCTAAAGTATCTTGTATTTCTCTACTCTCCACTGTCATGTCTTGGGGAAGTACTGAAAAAGAGGAGGAATCCTTTACTTTGTAAAAAGAAATACATGTCATACTTTTTTCAGAATGTGATCCAGCAAAATGTGAACCAATGGAGCAGATGCCAAGCTGTCAAGATGATCAAACACTAATTGCTGCTCGGGTGGAGAGTACCTGTTGCATATCCTATATATGTGGTACAGTGTCTTGGCTGGTTGAGACTATAACTGTTTTTGCATATGTGGTGATGTCTGCTGTTATCTTGCCAGTTAAGGCTCCTTGTATTTCCTTTTGCTCTCCCAACATAGGAAAGCTTGAAGGTGACTTAAAAAATGGGCAGCAAGTTTTACAAAACATTAGAAAGAGCAACAGCCATCCAGAGTCACAAAACAGCTGTGTGCAACTGAGTATTATTCTTGGGTGATGCAGAGTGGTTGTCAGGTCCATGGATGAGAGAGTCGAGGGCTTTTGAGAGACTGCTCATTTACAGTGTGTGGACTAGCTGCATGAATATTTTATCTTAAAAGACTGAAGTTAAATATGCTCTTGCTCCCTATATTTTGTTGTATCAGCTGTGGCCTTTTTTATTCGATGGGAAATATTCCTCTCTCAGAGTACTATGCAAAATTGTTCATTTCTCTTGGGGTTTGGCCTTCAATGACATAATTAAGTAATAAAATTGCACTTTTGGGATCAGTATAGGAATTCTGATGTTACTATGTAGTTATTTTCTGTATGATAATAATGTGACAATGAGATCCTATTGAATTTACTCTACTTTTGCACATAGAAACATACAAATCAAAGGCTGAGTCATCTCGATTAGCTCTTCCCTGTGCAAAAATTTGAGCCTTAATAGAGAACTTGAATTATGCTTCTGTTGGTTTTAGTCAGTAATCAGGGAGTCACTTTGATCATGTGATAGTGATGTGCTGTGCTTGGCTCTTCTCACTATCCGCACAGCACCCGTCTGTCTCTTTTTTGATGCAATGAGTCTTTACATTGTACATATCAAAAAGTACCTAATGTGGTATTCATATGTGTTCAAGTGGGAGGATAACACTGGGAACACAGGAGATGCCCTTTATTGGTGATCAAAGATCCTACAATTCGGGCAGAGGAGCATTCCTGAAAACAGGGTGACTTGGCAGGAGACAAAATCTAGCAATTTTTTTCATAACAGAAAGGGAGAGAAAATCCTGTTTGTTGTGATCTGACTCACAAACAATGCATTAATTCTTATAGCAGAGGACAAAGAAAAGGAAAGCTGCACTGAAAATTAGTCTCTTCTATAGGGACTATAAGGAATGAATGCACACTATCTCTGTTCTCTTTCACATGCATCTGTGACAAACTTATGGGCATGTTTCTTTGGCAGTAGTAAAATTTTTCCTATGTTTTATATTTAACTAATTGTTTTCTTCAGCATGTGGGGCTTGTTCTGATCAAATACCTAAATGTCAAGAAGGAGAAGTTCTTATTGTGGATGATAATACTACAGAGAGGTGTTGCCCTTCATACCAGTGTAGTAAGTTTGACTTAGTTTGTTATTTTAACTAATAGAGAAGATGTTAAATTATGGATGTGGATGTTTAGTGCCAAAAATAGTGAATTAGAGATACAGCTCCACTTGTGATTATAAGCAAAGCTGTCATCTGTAGTCCTGAACAAATAATCTTTACTTTTAAAATTTTGTGTGCCCAAAGCATTATCTAAATATCTGTGTCATAGAGACAAATGAGTGATTTCAGGTCCCAAATTTTGGAGATCTAAAACTGTTTTACAGGGTTGCCGAGAGTATTTGTACTCCACAATACTATTAGCTGATGGCTAACAATCAAATTTCGATTATTAGTCTTTTTCAAGTGGGATATTTCCTAAAGGGATTTATTATTAACAAGTAATTTACTGTCTCTTGACTCATATTTCTGTTCATCAAAACATGACAGCTTATTGGACTTACTTTTCTTTAATTTTAGTTTGTGAAATACATCGGTGTCCTGAATTCAAATGTATGCTAGGCATGTCTTTGGTGGAGGTATGGAGCCCAGAGAAGTGCTGCCCCTTTCGGACATGTGGTAAAATGACTGGTTTTCATTTTGGTTGCCTTAGAAAGACACAGACAAGAGCTATGGGCTCTTGGGTTTCAGTCTAGTTTCATCCAGCTATGCCATTGTGATCTGCTTACAAACAAATGATAAAGGCATCTCATAATACAGAATTTCTTAATCTCACTGTTCTTTTTTCTCTTGATTCACAAGGGTGATAACATGCTGTAGATTTTGCCTGTCCAAACTGTGTGACTTACCTTTACATTTTTGTAAGAGCTAGCAAATTATTTATGGCTACACACACACACAAAAGAAAAGCTAGGTTCAGAGGTCTCCACTGCTTTCTATTGATTGTAATGATTTCAATCACTGCAAGGACGCTAGTAGCTAGAACTATCGTATTTTTCTTAACATGTTCAGGTGGATTGCAGTTGATACAATGCTGTAAATTGTCGTAATAAGTCAAGGTTGTCATAGAAGCTGGTATTAGTTTTCAGGATGGAACAGAAATCAAACATAGTTCTGAACTCCCCAGATGCGTATATTTCAAAAAGCAGCAGAACTTCTTCAGTGGTGACTTGTAAATCTGTAATTTCTATTTCTCTCTGATGCTCTGTTTTAAGCAAATGGCATACAACTTTCTAAACTCTTGTGTTTTTTTATCATATTTTGTTTTAGAATGTGCATGTGAAACAATCCCCAAACCACAGTGCAAACTGGTATGAAATTATTCTTTAGTATTCTTTATTAATTTATTTAATAAATCTGTTTGCCAGTATCTCACTAGTAGATTTATCAGTGAAATATGAAATGCTATATCAAACTTTTTTTTTTTTAATTGCTTGATGAGAAGATACATCAATTTTAAGATGACAGTTAAGTTTAAATGTCTTGCAGAATAAAATGGCTGTATTTCTGGAATTTTTTTATGACCATATCCTGCCCTGGAGCATTCGTAGCCTGGGAACTGCTTTCATGCACCCAAGGATGATATTTTGCTTTTAGTGTCAGTACTAAATGTTTTAAAGCATTATTGTTTTGTTAATATTATTTGTTATAGTGAATATGTTAACATATATCATGCACTTAGATCACTGACTAAGAAAATGTTTTAGCTGTATTTCATTGTGATTTGGTTTGCATTACAAAAATGTTTATTAGCATTGGTGGGTTAGGTTCTCAGTCAGTAGTGGGTATGCTTTGATTTTACTCATTATTTTATCCAAAAAACAATATTGCGATGGGCATAATTTATAAAAATTATAATTCCAAGTCCTGAAGGAATTGGAAATAGTACTGTTTTCCTTTTTTTATTGAAGAAATTCAAAATGCTTTGTAAATGAGGTTGTTGTTAGTATTTCCATAAATGAAGAAACTTAGGCATGAGGAATCAGGACTTGAAGAAAATTGAGATTAAAATCTTAATATGCATACATCTAAACAATCAAGGGCAAAATTAAAAGTACATCTGTGTTATTGTAATAATATTTATATCCAATACGTTCCATGGAAGAATACACTCCACTGTACAAAGGCAAGCCATTGCATTTCATTGTTGGCCTGTTTTATTCTTTTCTGTCTGAAGTGTCTGCTGAATTGACACCAACAGCCATTCCCAATTTTCAGTTGAAAAAAAAATATTTCCATTTAGTTATCATTACTAAATTAAATGACCCTGTGGGTGATGAAAATGGATTCAAAATAGTTTCCTAGGGGTAAGAGGTACTGCTACTTACATCCTGAAAGAAAGGTGTTTAAAAGAAAAAGATCGTGCAGATAAGAAAACAGTGTGGTTTCACTTCTCTTTTTTTCTGCTTTTATACACTTAGGGGCAGAAACTTCAGATAGATGAACAGTTTCAGAACAGTACAGAAAATATCTGTAACTGTGTTAAGTACAAATGTGGTAAGTCAGAAGAGAATTTAATTCAAAGAAATACCCTTTCAAGTGCTAAGGTAAATTAGGAATGATAAATCAGCTGTTCACTTTGAACATGGTATTGAGGAGGAAAGGACTGACTGAATTCAAAAGTAGTGTGACAAAAATAGGACCCTTCACTAAATATTCAGTCAATTATGGCCTGTCCTTGTATTCTCTTAGTCCTACAGCAGGAGGTATGCGCAGCAAAATAGCAGACAGAGTTTTAGGAGAGTTGGGTGGTGTTGACTAAACAGTCTGCATTTTTCTGAGCTTGGAGTAAGGAATCCAGCAAGAAACTGAAATACTACACACTCAATGTGTAAAGAGAAGTTCCTCTAACCCATTATATGAGACTACTCAGGCATTAGTAGACATGCTTATATGCTTTACAAGATCAAGGATAACATTCAGCACCGTGTGAATTCATCTTGGAGTATTCCCAATAGCCTCTGTGAAAATTCAGGAAAAAATAATTCCTACAACAAAGATGTATACTACTGAGCTAATTATTCTCTGTACCCTCAATAATCAGTGGGGAAAAATAGACGTTTTTCAGGTGCTTTTCTTATCCTGAACTAGACTTATGAAACAAACCAGTTGAAGAAGCCTGTATTGTCATTTTGGTGGTGCAGCTAATAGAATATTATATATTTCTTTATATTTCATGCATGGTTATTTTTGAAATAATTTCGTTACTGTAGTGAAGCATTAGACTACTATTTATAAGAGTTTATACTTGAAAATCTCACACAATTCTTAAACAGATAGTGTAGGTTTTTCCATTTCTGTTTTACTGGTTGAAACTTTTTTTTTTTTTAAAGAGTTTTAATACCACGCTGGTTGTCCTGAGCATGCTGTTTATTTTTACTTTTTCTTGTAGTGAGGGACAAAGTTTGCCTGAGTAATGAGAGAGGTGTGCTGCTTCCTGGACAGACAATCATGGAGCACAGTGCAGATGGCGTTTGCCTTGTTTCTTACTGTACAAATGTGACTGATCCCTCCACGAAGTACTACCAAATAAAAACATCTTCTATAGACTGTGCCATCAAGTGTAAAGCTGTAAGATATTCAGAATTATGGACATGTATAATGTGACTGGTGGTATTAATTAGATTTTGTTGGGTTTTGTTGAGTAAATTACAGTCATAGGGTCAAAATGGAAAGAGTAACTATGAGATCTCCCTCTAATGATGTGCTAGTGCCCTTCTGATAGAGGTCTTTATAAAAGTCTTGCTCCCTTTGCTGTTTTCTCCCCTATGTAAATCTTTAACTAATGTATATAGCATACTGCCACCTTGCATCTCTGTATAACTTTAGCTGCTTTATGTACAAACTGGTACAAGTTCCTGGGAGATATTGGCCTAATAAGAATTGGGAAGAGAATAACTATATATAGAAGAATAACTAAATATGACAAAAACATCTTTATAAAATAAGCAAATAATGCCTTGTCTTTTTAGAAAGTATAATACATTACCATGGGACTATGATTACTTTTGTTACTATTACTTTTTCTAATTATGTGGTTACTTGATGTCTAATGTGTAAACAGTCAAAATTTCAGTGGTTCTTGAAGTAAGCTGTCAGACTCATGTTTGAAAATGGTAAAAAGACCAGTTAATTCTCTGAGTTGGAACTTCTCCTCATTTACTTTAAGATCAAAAGTATTTTCTAAATGTTTCATGAATGTACAATGTGTACAAATGTAAGCTATGTGGTTTCAAAAGCGACTTAAAAACTATCCCTAAATAGGGATATAAATCATAAATAATCAAAAATCTGCCCATTACAATAGCAAAATGTTGACCTGTAAGATGATCTCATAGAAGTAATAATCTATTTGATTTTGGCAGAACCAAGTCTATCAGCCTCCAAAAGATTTATCAACTTGCTGTGGTAGCTGTAAAAACTTGTCTTGTCTCCACACTTTCAGAAATGGCACTGTTTCTAATTTTAAGGTAAGTTAATACATGTCTTATTCCCTCAAAATATTTAAAATAAGCAAAAAAACCTATAAGATACTGTACACGCATTGTCATATAAATTGTGCAAAGAAGAGCTCTATATGGCCAAATTCTAGGAACAGTTTTGCAGGTACACAACAGTAATTTCTTGGACAGTCAGTCATATAGTTGTCTACAGAGATTAAAGGATTTTGATATATTGGAAAATCATTGTCAACTATTTTAGAACCTCCTTAACATTATATCTTTAGTGTACTTTTGAGTTCTGCATTTAAACAGAACATTAATGTGTCTAAATTCTATTTTGCTATAACTTTTATTTTTTATTCAGGCAAGATCACGTTCAATGGAATTGTGTTAAAATACTTACAATATTGTTTTTGCTGAGTTGCTGAGTAAAGATTCTGTTTTATAATTTTTAACAGCCTGGTACTGTTTGGATTTCAAACTGCATCAGACATGAATGCACCAACACAGCAATAGGACCAGTCCTGGTTTCCTCTTCAGTTGGCTGCCCACCCTTTAATGAAACTGAATGTGTGAAGGTCAGTGTTCAATACATCATTTGAATTCCAGCTATGATTTCTGTTTGCATAAAAAGATTAACACAAACAAAAGAGGTTTTTACCTCAAGAAGGGAGAAATTATGAATTCTTGCAATGTCTCCATTTTTGTCCAGACATTTGAAGATGAAAAGTTCTAACTATACACATTTAGTGTACCACCAGACTGCCCAGTTGTGTGTGTCTTGGAGTGTGCCACTCCAGACAGCTGGAGAGACCTCTTCTTATTCTTAGAAATATTTCTTTTTTTTTTTCATAGAGGCTTGTCGAACTCATTCTCATGCAGCTGTCTGAACTTGGATGCTTTTCTGGGTTGGACTTTTTACCTGATTTTCTGCATATTTGATTCATCACAATGGTCAAGAACATTGAAGAAAAGGAAAGATTGTCTGAATATCAGGAAAATCTTTTCTACAGTGAGACATAAAGTTTTGTGGACTAGTTTTGGAAGCAAAAGCACCATTTGAATTTGCAAAATGAGATGAGACTAAGTGCTGGGAAATGTATACAGGGAGCAATCTCACATTGCCCTCTGTGATTCTATGTTTACATGTAGATAGGAGAATACTTAGGATCATACACAGCAGGGAACACTCCTAAAGGAACTAGGTGGCTGTAGTTCTTGCTGATAACAATGCATTGGTTCTTCAGGGAGAGTCTCAGTTATGCAGCTGGAGAAAGGCCTTTTGCTGTTCTAGGCAAACTACAAAAGTTAAGGCAGAAATAGATCATCATGACATGAGATACTGAGGTGGATATCAAAAATTGAACTCTCCTTCAAGGTAATCCTGAGAGAGCTTTTTGAAAAGCTGCTGCTATTCTTCCTATAGTACTCTGGGGAGTGCTTCGTGCTACAGCACTGGAGGCAGCCATGACTCTCCAATATGGGGAGTGGTTTGTTTCTCATTTAGATGAAATTTCTTCTTGGTCTAATTTCAGCATCATTTTTTTGTGATTGTCAGTATGGCCTTTTACAAGAAGTCAGGGGTTTACTCTAACAGATGATGGTGTCAGACTTAATGCAGTCATTTCCTCTCCAAATGTCACATTTTGATAGCTGGTGATATATAGCTGTATTCAATGACAACCACTTAATATTCATCTGTGTTAGAAAAGTCAAGTCAAATAATTTACAGAAAAATGTTCATCCATTGACAGAGTCCTGCATTTGCCTCAATAATTTTTCAGAGTTTTATCTGGAAGATATTTCTAATAGTGTAGATATATGGGAATGACTGAAAAAATCCAAGTTTTTTCCTCTTTATTTCTCTTTTGGTCAGGTTGGAGGCTATGTTGTACCATTCTTAGAAGGATGCTGCAAAACATGTAAGTAATTAATGACAATTCCTGCCTCTCAAGTCTGTCTGATTTTGTTGTTACCTTATTTTTGAAGTTGCTTCTTTCCTGCATGAAAGCTTGATTCACTAATCTCCCAGGCTGTGCTTTTCCCAGTTTTACTCATGTGACTACCCGTGAAACTAGCAGAGTTAAATCAGAAGGAATCTTTCTATCATTGAAGTGTTTACTCCACTGATAGTGATTGTGACTGGCCAAATCACTAAAATTGCTACTTTATTTTGTAGTTCTCATGTAAATACATCAAAATATTAGTTACTTTGTTTAGTGTAATAAAATATACTGTATTTTGGAACACTTAACACTTAAAATATGTTTCATCTACATTCATGTTTTCATATTTGATAAAAATGAAGACTGATCTATGCAGTTTGTATATTAATGCTGTAAATAATTAATTGATTGTAATAAAGCCTTGTGTTCAATTAAGGGACATAGTTCAGAAGCTTTCAGGCAATATCTTTTTAAAGGCTTTACAATTAAAAAATTCCCCCTTACTTGATTACCAAGATGTGTTTTGACATCCATGAGAGCTAATAAAGACTCTCTGGAAAAAATAAATAATTTTCTAGAGAATAAGTTCCAAATATGTTAATTCTTAATACAAATCAAGAGCAAGTACATTTTTTTTAACACACTGGTACATAGCTGAAATGTTTTGGCTGATGTTGTGATGAATTTGGCAGACAACTAATCTGAAGAATCTAAGCTTCTCAAATACTTGACATAACAATGTTATAATCACTTAAAAAGGAGATTTTCTAGTAGGCAGCATCAGATTATCTTTAGAAAGGTACAAATATCTCACTTCATTTGCATAAATGGCTGGATTAGTGACCTAAAAGCTAAAGATAGTAGGAGATAAAGTATGGGAGAGAGCTGGAGAAAAGTGCAGGAGTTTCCTGCTCGGTGAGATGGGACTTGAGCAATCATGACTACCAGATATGGTACCATGTGCGTAGCTACTGCAGTGGGATATATGTTGCTAGCTGGGAGGTACCTTTCTGTGGTTTCCTTTATGTATTACATTTTTTAGTATGAAGATTACTGAAACTGGAATATTTATCTGCTTTGTTTTCCTGCTCCTGATCACTGTAAGGGAACAGTAATATCTCTTCATGTTTTCCCACTGTGATGGAACCATGTTTGTCCTAGTTCTGTAGCCTTTAGTCCATGGGCTCTTTGAGATTGTTTTTTTTTATTATCTGACATTACCCTTCAATGCCTTAGCACCCATATAAGCCAGCTTCTGAACAATTTATTAAAGCTATTAAGCTACTTTTCAGCAAGGCAGAAGATCTTGCTTAGAGAAAGATCATAATCACAATCTTAAATAAGAAGTTTTTAATCTGGGGCATGCATTACAAAGTAAAAATTAAACCGTTGAAAAATCTAATGACTTCTGAGGTACATTTACAAGTGGATTTAAACAGTTTTGATTTCACACCTGTTTATAAATAACATATTACTATTATAAATCATGTAATTCATTCTGACTTGGAGCAAATCTGGCATGAAATCAGTTAGTCAATTGTAATTGCGTGAGATGTTTTATGAGAAGGTTTATCAGGTTGTTGTTTTCTTTTGAAGTACATTAGAAACCATTGAGATTTTTGCTTTCAGTTTTAAGTGGTATTTGAAAATTATGTCTCAGGAGTTCTATCAAAACCCAGAGAGGTTTTACAAGCACTGATCAGAGAAAATTATACTATTTCTTTCTTGTAGTCCTAAAGGACAACTTAAATTCAGGGTTCCAGATTGTTTTAGTTATACCAATGTAGATTAGATTCTTCCTGGTTTTGGTACTGGGCTTAATTACCTGAACATGGTCCTGAGCTGCTGGCATAGTGATCCCTGCTTGAGCAGGGAGGTAGGACCAGATGACCTCGAGAGGTCCCTTCCAACCTCAGCCATTCTGTGACCCTGTAATATACAGACATTTTAAGGTTGAATTCTTTTCTCAAATATGCCAAAACCTAATAATTCCAGAATGTTGCATGTGATAGGGAATCCTCTGTAACATGTACTCTGTTCAATATGTAATATTCTTACCAGGTTCTTCAGTGTCAATGCTCCTCCCATTCCCTGTTAGTGCAGTCACTCCTACGGCCTATGCTAGCTGTAACACAGGTACATTTTCCTGGAAATAAGTAGGACCAACCCGAACAGCATCATTGTTGATTTCCAACAATGTACTCCCTGATAGGAGCATCAGGCCTCACATTACCCAATTATGCCAAAAGCTGCAGTGTAGTATAACTGCTCATGGTTTAGAGTGGCTCATCTCTTGATTTTATTTTGTTTTTTCATTTTGCACTGTGTGGGCAGTGCATTGTTGTTAGCCAACAATGTACTGTTGGTAGTAAGTGCTTGCGTAGTCTTTAGCTTGCTGCATGCGTAAAAATTGCTGTGTTTAAAAATGTTAGCTAATTTAGTTCTGTTTCCGGTGCTGAAGAACATAGAGACTAATGGCTTTGCTTGTGAAAGCTTATTATGTAAGCGACATTTCCGCAGATGTAGTTTTGCTTCCAGTGGCATATACAGTAGAAGCAGGTCATTTCTTTCCCATACGTAGCTAGGACAGTATACTGAAAACAGCAAGGCTGTGTTTACTCCATGGAAACTGGAGATTATATTTGTTCTTTTAAATACAGCATGTGAATTTTTTGAATTGTGACATGGTATGAATGCAATTTTGTCATTTATTTTGTGAAAACATCTATGTTTCTGTAAGAGAAATTATGTTCACTGTAATTTTGTATGTCACTGATACATTCTTCATTGAACTACACTCATGACTCTAGAAGTACTACACTGAAATCTATATTACTCTTTCATATTGACATCACTTTAAATGACAGTATTATGAGTCAAGACAAAAACCAAGCAAGGATACAGACTGTGAAAAAGAATCTCATTACAATACAACATGTATAAGATGATCACGTGTTTTGTAAGTCTGTTCATGGAAAAGTATATTATGGAGCTCCTTAAAATTCATGGGACATTGAAGTACATGCATAGAAATACATTAAATATTTTTATCTATGAGATACATACTTCCACCATAGCCTGGATGAAGTCATAGCCACAGCTGCACTGAATTCTGCATCTTACACATGATGTATAATGTAAAAGAAAAAAAGGACATGAACAGGAGTATGAGAAACATGAAATAATGGTGAGTTTTTTATTTTCAAAAACAATTTCTTCATATCTCAATCTACTCTTTCTCTAAGCAAGCAAAATTCAGTGATAGTTGAGCAGTAGCCAGACATTTCTGGTTGTAGATTTTTACTTGCTTCCAAGAAGATTCATTCCTGTCCTCTCTTTCGTATTCTAGAAACCAGGCTTATATTAAAAAAAAAAGAAAGCCCCCCCAAAAATAGTACAAAAATGCTTCTTTTTAAGAGCAGTATTTCCTGTTTTGACAGTGATTAAAGCAGGGAATTGGACTTTGCACATCCAGATGTAATAAACCCCTCTCACAGTTGAGCATTGGATATTGATCAAACCAATGAGTCTTTCATTGCCCTTGCTTTTTTGTAACTAATAGTGTTCACCTTTTGTCAAGATCATTTAATTTCTTGGCTGAAAGAAAATGCAGCTCTGTAAGTGAAGAGTGTAAGTCTGCATCATGGGGTGTAAAATCTTCTGTGAAACTGGAAGCTCTTATAATGGAATGGACTATTCATTTCTCTTACAGATCTGCAATGTGATGCGATTTCTTCAGCACAGAAAAGATCATCATAAGAAGATACTGTACTTTCTGATCTCTAATTACTGAACTTCATACTGAACTTCTTGATTTTCCTTCAAATTTTCAGGATTCTCTTTTATATTAAGTTTAACTCCACATTTAATTTAATTACTTCTTTTAATCTTTATTTCATCTATATATTTTGTACATACTTCTGTGAGAAAAATTGTAGAAATAATGCTAATGAAAATGTAAATAAAAAAAATTAATTTGTTCACTGGTGTTCTTTTTCTTATTAAATAAAAACATAGAGAAATATAAAGCCCCCTGAAGCCCTTGTCTTCATGAGATTCTGCTGTTAAGTGTTCATTTTAAACTTTGTTTATATCACTGGAATGCAATTGTTGCTATGAAAGTTTGTTACAGTTATTTAATAGAAAATGCATTTTACTCACTATTAACAAGCCTTCCCACAGGAGTAGTTGATTAATTTTACAAAATTTTTTGAAAGACAGTGGACTTACTCTTAAAAGGCTTCTGAGTGAAGAATGAACCTTTTATAATTCTTTTTGAATATATAAGGAGACAGATATTTTAATGCATAAAATAAAATGGTTTTAAAAGCAGTACAATGTATAGCTAATGTCACTTTGCTAAAGTTTTGTATGTGCAGTAATGTATTGGGTATTTTCTTCTTTGTGTCTCTTAACTCCATAAAAATTTCAAGAATGTTCTTGTTTCTAAAATGTTTAGAATTTTGAGCTGATATTTTTCAATCAATGCCCATTTTGCAGGTAAGGAAGATGGAAAATTCTGTAAAAAGGTGACTGTTAGGATGACTATCCGCAAGAATGACTGCAGGAGTAACACACCAGTAAGTAAAAACTATCAGCATTTCTTATAACAGAAGGGAAAAAATATGAGAAATAAAAAGAATGAAGATTCCATAAGGCTGTTATCTACATCTGTGTCACAGAGACAGGTTTTGTTGTTCCAGAGTTATTTTAATGTTTCCCTACATTCTCAACAATGGTCTTCTCAAATAATAATAAGAAGGGGAATGTGAATTCTGCTTTTAGGTGCATGTTGACTTAGTGCAAATCCAGAGTCTCAGTTCACCCTGTAATGCAATTATTATAAGCAAATTAACTTTGATATATCTGAATCTTGCCAGTGATATACCACAGTTAAAATGGATGCAGATGTGTTTGATTTTTTCCATCTATCAAGGGAAAGTATTTAAATGCCAACTTAATGGAGAAAGGAATCTTGGGTCCTGAAGGGTTTTTTTAGACAGCAGCATGAGCAAACTGTGAAACGTGTAGGAAGAATGAGGCACTATCTGTGTGCCTACCAAAGGATTTACTGTAGTAGGACACCAACAATGTCCTGCTGGGCAATGTGAGCAGCAGCAAGGGTGCGGACAGACGTCTCATGTGAGATGTGTAAGAGTGCCTGAAAAGCTGTAATAAAAGAGTACAGGGAAACAGCTGTAACCTCTAAAATGACTCTGAGAGTATATTTTGCAGGGCAAGCTGTTGAGCAGCCAGGAAATTTAGTCTCAGTGTCTCATTGAACAAAAACATAAATCCCAACTATTAAAAAAAAACTTGAAAAAATTGTCAGTATATATGATTTTTTCTGTTACAGTCCATATTACAGTTTTTGTATCATTCATAGTCATTTCCCCTGGCTTTCCAAAGGATTGGTCCTTATATTCCTCCTTACTGATACCAATACAGCACACTGCTTCAGTGTATCACTGAAATTAATACTGTAAGGAGTTGTGGACAGAAAATTTGGTGCTACGTACAAATCAAGGTTATTATGGATACTTTAAAATTCAGAACGAATCTTTGTGCCCATTAATAGCCAAAATCTGCTGTTACCAAAATTGACAGGAAAGCCATCATTAATCTCGGTAAGATAAAATTTGAGATCTATCTGGGCAATATACTTCAGAATTTATTATTCATAGTGGGATTTCATAAGGGACTAGAGGAAATAGTTCCAAATTTTTCATTGCTTTGCCATTGGATCTAGGTGCCTAATGTCTTTGGACTTTCTTGAGAACTCCTAACTTTATTTCCAAGTTGCTTCAATTTGCTGATTATTCTTCATGTTTGTTACCAGGTGAACATTGTTTCGTGTGATGGAAAGTGCCCATCTGCAAGCATTTACAACTACAACATCAATACATATGCAAGATTCTGCAAATGCTGCAGGGAGCTGGGACTACAGAGACGAACTGTGCAACTGTATTGCACCAGTAATTCAACCTGGGTCAGCTATTCAATCCAAGAGCCTACAGATTGTTCTTGCCAATGGTCTTAAAAAAAACCAACAAAAACAACATAAAAAGAAAGAAAACGGCAAGCCCAGTTCTTCCCAGCATAAGCAATTTGAATAGTTTATCTATTTAAAAATACAATACCCAATCCACTGAATTTTACCAGTTTCATGCCAAAATAGTAAAAATATTTTTGTACTCTTCTAAATTTCTGAAGAATTACTTTGCATCATTTTTGTTGTGATTTGTCTTCATGTTCGTTCACAGGGATTGTTTTAAGAGTTCTTGTGATATGTGCCAACTTAAAAGGTGAAGTGTTTTACATTAGAGACACCTCAAGAGAAAGAACACCAACTGTTTTGTTCTGGAAGGCTGGCCCAGTCTTTGTCAGGCACCCATTCCTGTTTTAAATCATTGATGGGCTTACCTGGCAGCAGTTTGCTATTTTGAATACATTGCAATTATGTGAATACTTTCAGTGCCTACTAAGAAAAAATGTTTGGGTAACTTGAGAATAATTTTCAGTTTAAATCATATTCCTCTTGCAAAGTAGAGCATGTGTGAGAAATTCAATTAAAGAATTTTTTTTTTCTATCAGGGAAATATTGTAAAAATGATAACTATATGTAATATTCCCTGGTTAATAATTTTAGTTTTTCTAGGATATTTTATATCGTAGCGAAAGGCATTAAGGGAAACATGTAATGTGTTAATGTGTGGGACAGATAGACTGTTTGTAGGCTATCTAGATTAGCCAGTAGTAGTTACTTTATCTTTTTGCTAAACAATATGATATAAACTGAAAATATACAGAGTTAACAAATGAAAACTATTTTACTCTCCTTTATATAGATGAACCTTAAATGAAAACATTCAGCTTATGAAGTGAACCATACTTTTTCTTTAGAAAAATGTACTTCGTTTAATGATAATTTTAAAGATAAGGAAATTCATTAGAAAAAAGAAAATCAGAATTAAGTATCTGTCTGAAAGCAAAAGGAAGTTGAAAATCTTTGTCATCAGTGTAGTAGAATGTAATTCTTATGGCGAGTGTTTGATATTAAAAATGTACAATTGTAAGGTTTGAAATTTCCAAAGCAATTTTGCTTATGAACTTGAGCAATTAACATTTTGTTGTAATGAACTAATTTTTTCTCTCCTCTAGGCTAATGTTGCTATTCTATTCTTTTCCAACAAATGCCACCACAATTTAGCAAAAAATCAGCATCTTTCATTTTGTAGATTAAAATTGTAGATAACATATAATGATACATTTGAGATCCTATAATAGAAAATAGATCTTAACATAATTTCTTAAAAGTTGTCTTGTCTGCAGTTATTCCAAAGAAAAATGTGTCGTTAAGATCAATCATGTGAACATTTTTGATATTAATTTTGTATACTGTATATTTCATTCTTACAATATCGAATAAACAACAGGAAGTCTTGTTTTGTTACAATGAATTTTGCTATCATTGTTAAAACAGGTTACTATAATGTGATTCAACACACAATGTTTACTCATTTCTTTACCAGCCATGTGCATGGTTAATTTTAGGGTTTGCTGCTATCACTAGTACTAATGATCTGACACTACACAAAGGAAGGGCTTGCGTGTGGGTTTTCATCCTTGGAAATGCAAAATTCAACTATGATGTTTTATTCAAAACAAAAGTTGGAAAATGGTTGCTCTTCAAATTATAACAACACATTTCTGACACCAAGTGTCAGATAGGCTCTTTGCTCTGCAAAAACAGAGGGAAAAGGGGTAAATTTCTGCACATTTCCTTTCCAAAGCTTTTTCCTAAGCTGTCCATCAGGATTAACTGCAATAACTAGACTGTTTTGAGTAAGTGTAGGCATTTTGTTATAATATAGTTGTTGTGTAGTGATGATTACTTAGGGAGAACTTAGGGCCAGATAAGTGTTTAAGATCTAACTGCGCTATGTGCAGTCCCTACCTATTTAGTATGTCATGTTCCTTGTTCAAAGACACCTGAATAGTGAGAAAGGCTGGAGTTTAGGAAGAGTGCATCCTTTGGAAAACAATGAATTGAGGGGCAGAAAAAAAAAAGTGCTGTTTACAAGACATTGAGCAAGGCTATGTCCTTGAACCCAAGTGCTTAAAATTCAAGTTTTGGCATTTGCAAAGGTGAAGTTCAGCCTCCCCTAGTACCAGCTGGCTGATGCCACCCCAGAGAGTAGGAAATAATAAAAAGATCTGTTTCTTTTGCTCTCAGGCAAGACAGTATTTGCTGTGGAGTACTAACCACCAACATGAGGAGCAGAATTAGAACAGGAATTGTGTGAGCTGCTGTGCTTCCCTCAGCCGCAGCGTGGTCCCTCCTCTTGCCACTTGAGCTAATTGCAAACTGCTCATTGCTTCCAGCAGCGCAAAGCACTTAATTTGGAAACCATTTGAGAGACAAACTTTCACCTCTCAGATGCAGAATGAGTTAATACTGGCAGTGAGAGTAGAAAGCAGGCTGTATCCAGTAACTGTAATCAAACACTGCTGCTGCTCCTACTTCAGGAGCAAAATAATAAATATTGTCTTAATACCCTACTTCTGATTTTGTAAACACTAGGCTTATGCTGAGACAAACAAAGGGAAAGAGCCAAACTGCCTATGGCTTGACAGGGGAAGCTGCTTTTATCCCTGCCTCTGTGTTAAATTCCTTCATGGATGCTTAGCCTGTCCCTCTGTGGTTAGTTCAAATCACCCCAGGCCCTTGCCATGTATTTACCTTGTGCTGTGTTCACACAAACCAACTCAGCTGGAAAAGATTTGGCCTTATTTGTATTTCCACATCTCTGGAAACCAAAGGGGACCCCAACAAGCTGTGGGTTTCATCAGACCTTCCCATGCAAGAGGCACTTGGACTGTAACAGCTTTACTTTCTTTTTACTTTACAAAAACTTTACAAAAGTTGTCTTATGCTTGATTATATAGGTGTAATATGAAGGGTATACAGCACTGGAGCTATGCTCTTTACTACATGCATTTTACTATCACAACCTTGTTTCTGTCTTCGTGCACATATGTGCATATGTGCACTTGGAGCTAATGAAATACTGGAGCCTTTATGTAAGTTCTCCTAGTGGCACAAGTTAAATCCCGCGTTCAGCACATGAAGCAAGTCACTGGAGGGAAACTCTCTTTCTAAAAGCATTGCTGCCATGACACGCTCTGTGCTACACACGGCTCAGGGGCAAAGCTGACCGGATCCTTCACTGCGTTCAACCAAGATTCCTTGCAATATTTTGGAGAAGAACAGTGTTTCCTCAGGATCTAAAAGGGAACAATAGGGGAAAAAAAAAAAAAAAAAGGAAACCTGTTTTTAGAAGCCCAAGAGAAACAAAAAAGCTGTATATCCATCAGATGCTGTGTAGTCTTCTGAAGGGCCCCCTCAGCTGTGTGACTGCTGGGGCAGCAACTGGCCAGAGCAGAGAGACTTTGCTCCCTCACAAACATGGGGATAGGGCAGGAGACAACACCTGTGCTGTTGCCACGCTCCTGCTGACTCTCAGAGAGGAGCCCTGAAAGAGTTAAGGAGAGGCCTTCTCCCCTCCTCCCCCTAAACAGCCAATTTGCCCCAGCTGAAGCCCCTTTCTGGGAGGTGATAAAGGTGGATGTGGTGGGGGGGCTGGGCTGGATAAATGCAGCTGGGTCGGGCAGTGGGAGTGTGTGGTGAGTGATGTTTTCCTGAATTAGCCTCTTTCTTGAGAAGAAAGGAAAAGCCAGTTAATGTGGTGTCTGTGGGCTGTAAAATGAGGGAGAGGAGGCGAGCGGCCTTTGGGACTCTGGCAGAGGGTTTTATTCTTTCCTTTGTGCCATTCTCAATGTGTCTGTGAGAAAGATTTGAAAATACAATCTTTTATTCTGTAAAACATGACACTTTGGGGTGTGTTTTTTTTGTTTTGTTTTGTTTTTTATTTAATGTCATGTGCTGTGGGAGTGAAACCCTGGCCTTGAAACTGAGGCATGTTACATTTCTTCACAAATCGTAATCCTGTTCTTTTCATACATGTTTGCATACGTGGCATTTCTCCCCAAAATT
This sequence comes from Scolopax mira, assembly GCA_004320125.1. Classification (NCBI taxonomy): domain Eukaryota; kingdom Metazoa; phylum Chordata; class Aves; order Charadriiformes; family Scolopacidae; genus Scolopax; species Scolopax mira. Next base: position 366,056 of record BJBW01000301.1, on the reverse strand, counting down.
GGTTCCTAATATATGTACAGAAACATCATAGGCTTATATCTAGTTAAAACTAGGGTTTCAGATCTTTCCAATTCTGGATTGTTTGCCACCTTTGAATAAAATACTTAGTGATTTAAGCATGGAATCATTGCTTGTTTGTTATGGTGCTGAAAGCTCATTGTTACTTCCTTTAAAAAACACCTCACTTGCATTATCTCAAGCAAGCTTACCAAACTCTGATTCACAGGAAAATATAAATGATTTGGCAGCTGGAAGCTTGAGTATGATTGATATTAGCCATTAAGAAAGGCCTTTAAAAAGAAATACGATGATATCAATTGTACTATATAAATTCTCACTGTCTTGGCTATTAGTACATTAATCTGGTCTCAGGATAACAGCCTCTTGAGTAATGCTTCCTCTAATTAGCAATAGTGCTGCCTGGTGGTTTGGTAAATTCATCTGAAATATTGGCATGTGTTGGTCTGCAATTTAATGCAAACTATTAGTCACAAGTTAAATAACTTGCACCTCCTCAGATGGCTTCTCAAGTATGTAGTCCATGAAGTCAGACAAAAATAATTCAAAAAATTTTATCCTTGCTCTTATCTCTGCCCACACCATTATCATTCTCCCCAGTGCAAGTGGCTAGTCATGAATAATTAAAATGAGGTAACAGCTGCTACGCAGATGGTGATTTTTTGGAAAAATCCCCTCTCAGAGTGATGACGATGTCTACCTTCTTTAGAAATAGTATCTGACTGACTGCCATATCCTCAGGTCTGCTTTCTGTATGGACCTTTGACCAAGGCTGTGATCGTGTCAGCTCACTTCAGCTGTTTAAACACAGATAACTAAATTAACTCAGGTATCCAGGCTCCATTCACCATCAAAAAAAGAGAGGTGCATTCAGAGAGTGATTCATCCCATCCAAAAATAAGTGTCTAAGACTGATGTGATAAATCATCCTCCAGATGTATCATCTGTCCTTTTCACTGTAGAAAGAACCTCAATGGCAAGATGTGGTTTGGCCCCTCATTTTCAGGTTGTTAAAATTAGTTGGAATAAAATTCACCCCTAATGGTTAAGGACGCAACAGGCTCAAAAGTCAGCTATTCTGATAGCATATATGGTATATCTTATTCAACCTTATACAAGATGATAAATGGTAATATTTGATTTGCTGTATATAATTTGTCTTGTATGGTTTTTTCCTTGTCTTAAAGTATACTCACTTTATATGACTGCTATACCTAAACTTTCCCTGTATTTCTAGAGCTGAAAAAAGATGTCATCAGATTCAAGATGGAAAAGCATAATTGAATTTGGGAAGATGTGATGTGTTTGTTGCCACAACAAGGTGTCATATTAACTGGAAAAGATATAGAAGGTTGTCAAACCATGACAAAGGTGAGTTAATTTTAAAGTACTTCTATTTTATACACCTTTTATTTTGTAGGTGTTGACTTGAGTCTTGCAGGTGATTGGCTGTCTTCTCTTCTAAGCTTTTGCCTTCCAAGATCTTTAAAGTAATGCAGTTCTCTGGAAAGTTACAAAGCCCACCTATGAAATACCTTTATGCTTTAGCTCTTTACAGCATTTGGAGACAGGTCTGTCCCGTCTATTTGATTTTTTAAAATGTGATTTATATATTATATGTATGATACATATATAAGATTTTTATATGATTTATATGATTGCAGAGTCTGCACAGCAGATTCAGACCTCAGTTAACGTACTTGAAAGGAACATCAGATTTGCTGTTTAGTTTTCCTTAAGACTGATGCTAGATCATGAGTTGAACATGTAAGATTTGTCCAGTATGTGCATTGTGTGGTAGAATATTGGAGAGAAAGATATAGTAAAGCACTTTAATATTAAAATTTCTTTTTGATTAATAATGCATAAGTCTGATCTTAAGCATGAAATACCAAAGGCAGAATAGCTGGAGTAATACCTAATGTAAAGAGCATGGCTGTTCTTTATCTCTGTTCTTACTCCTCCAACTGTCCTGTCTGGACCATATTCTCCGTTGAGCTCCATGTTGATGTTTTATTTTACTAAATAAGGCAAAAAGCAGGGAAGGACCTTCTGAGATGAGGGCATCCAGTTCCTAATAGTCCTGATCTCTATCCTGGCTGTATGCAGGGTGGTTTCCTTTGATTGTAAAACAGGAGCATCATTGATAATGTGCTCCTCCATTTCCTATCAGGAGAAGATAGCTGCTTTATTTCCTTCCCCCCTTCCCCCCCTTAAAGAACTCTACCACAGCAAACCTAATTCAGTGAGTGGCAAAAGTTAGCTGTATGACAATTAATTGCTAAATCACGGTGTTCTTGTTAAATACTGCTGAGTGGTTACCAGATAACCCAATCATAGCACATGAAGACTGTCATTTTGCATTGGAATGGTAGCTTGTATAGCCCAGTATTTTCCTTACAGCCTCTTGATCTTGAGGAAATGCAAGAATGGGGAAGTTTTAGATTAGTGTTTTTTGAATGATAAAGGTGATTTAGAATTTTGCATGCAAAACTTGTATTTTTAGGCCAATACGCCAACAGGCTGTCCAACACTGGAATAGCAAACACTGACCATCTTTTATGAGTCATTAAAAAACTTTCTATGATTTTTGATCACAATTTCACAGGACAATTGGATGCTGTGAGGAAACACATGGCTTCACAGTTAGGTGATCTTCAGTTCACAGGAAACTAATAGGCTCTGGCTATTGGTACCATTTATTGTTATACACAGGTTCACCATAATCCTCTTTAAGGCCCTGTGTGCAGGCAGCTAGAGCACACTGGAAGCAGATTTTGCTGATGTTTATGAGCTTCCCCTCATTTCTACTTGTTTTAGATGCTACACCTGGGAATCTCCTTGGCTTCTCCTAAACCTACCATTTAAAAAAACAGTTGTTTAAAAGCATTTTTCCGCACCCGTCTGACAGAATTGTAGTAGTACTGACAGAATTGCAGTAGTACGACCTGGGGCAGGATCAACCCCACAGAGAAAAGAGAACACATTCATATTGCATTTGCGTATATATTTTCCAAGAACTCCCAACTTCTTAGAAGAAAACTGTGACTAGTTTAAAAAAATAAATAAAAGCCTATGATATCTACTTGGGATAACTGGAAAAAAAACGCAACCTACTTTTGGTTAAAATCCTTAAAATGTTAAAAAGGGATTTCTGGCATCCTCCTTATTTTCAAATGGTTTGTTGGACTACCAGAATTTCAGATTTTGATCCTCATTCTTTTCTCTTCCCCTTTGAAAAGAGGGGAAGAGAAAGGAGATGAGGGATGAGATTTTTGAGGAAAACATTTATAAGTTTATCTCTTCAAAATGAGCTGACAAGCCCAAATCTCATTAAGACATTATAGAGGGGAAACTGGGAATCAGTATCTAAGGGTGACTGTCGAGGGAGGAGGGGAAAAAAACTCTCCCTTGATAATGGAGGAAACCAACATACTCTGTGGTCACGCCGATAGCAAGGGCTTGAGTGCAGCCCTTGGTGTAGTATTAATACAGGTTTGCCACGTGTATCAGTCCCCATGACCCGTGTGTTTTGCTGGTGATTCCAGAATAGGGTCAGAGCAAGCCAAAAAGGCAGGGGCTGAAGACTTCTGCTGTTCTTCCTAGCAACTGCCCGTGGGATTTTTGATGAAGGGTTCTGGCTCTGTGAATTGTTTCAGATCTGGATGTGTCCGTGGTTTCTCAGGGCTGTGGCTGGGGACTGTTCTGTAGGCAGTCATGGAGACTGCTGTAGCGGCTGTACAGGGCCACAAAGTTCCTTGTCTGTTGTAGTCTGGCTGTGAAGCTTTGGGCTGGGCACCAAAATAAAGAGCTGTAGATCACACTTAAAGGAAGGGTACGATTTCTGTGATGTTATGGACTCAGGAACTGGTACTTCATTACCTGTTATCTCTCCTTTAGTGTTTTTAAACAAGAAGAAATATTCTGCAAACCTGTATTTAATGGAAAATCTTGCAAATGTTCCTCTGCTTAAAAAATACAGTTTTAGGACTTTACTGTATTTTTTAGTAGTAGTTGCTCTTTTTTCTTATTTATGTGTTGTGGGGCTAAAGGAGTATGGGGCCTTCAGGTAGCTCCAGTAATGGGAGTCTTGTAATTACTTACAATGGACGTGAAATGAAAGAAAGTATAACAGTGCCCTGTAAAGACTGTACTTAAGCTGATCTCTGGAATGAAATTCACAGCATTATTGCACACTTGTTTCTCAGCTCCATGACCGGAGGACAGGGGGGAAGGTAGCATTTTTGTACTTTAGATTTGGCCATATTGTAGCACTTCTAAATCTTCTGTCAACACTGGTGTGACGTTGCATTCATTAAAAACACACAACCTTTTAAAACATCCATCTGTTATATAAATAAAAATAATGCTGCCCTATATTTTTACGGTATGCTAATCCTGCATGGCCATGGTCTAATTATCAAATGATTTCATGCTACCCTGGTGGCAGGCAACATCCAGACCAGTGAACACTTGCTATGGATCTCTTATTAAATCCCTCTTGCACAGTTTCATTCATAAATTTACCATGGCTTTTAAAATAAAATAGTTTAATGCTTATACAGCAATATCAAATAAAAGCAGTATGTTTCCAGAATGCAGCAACATTTTTCAGATGCTCCACTTCATGCATGACTGTATTATTGGTGGCAAACTCCATTATCGTCTTCTTTTACCTTGAGTGGAAGCCATGCTGCTGGTAGGTAGTGCATGTAGTTGTGGTCAAAGACAGGATGCCTTGGATGTAATCTGCCCATACCTTTGGGGGGAACTCAGATATTCTACTCTCTATAACAAGCCTTATTTTGACAATAGGTGTCATAGGTTGGGTATCAACACTCCTGATCCACACCCATTGCTCTGCTCTGTTCTGGACGTGTTGGAGCTAGCACAGAGGTGCTGGAGGCTCTTGCCTCCTCTGATCCTCCAGCACTGCCCTGTGTCAGCTCCCAGGAGAGACACGGTGCCTTAGGGCTTTGGAAATGTGCCATGTTACACTTAGAAAGCCAAAATCCAAAGAAAATTTGGTTTTGTTGGTTGCATTGTTAACTTCAGAAAGACTTAGAAAGTTACTTGGAGGAATTGGCTAAAGAAGTTTTTGCTTATTTCTATAGGGCAATTTTTAACCTTTGAATTCAGCACAAAGGGTTTATTCCCAGGTGACTGTGCAATTAAGTCCATTAGCAATGGAATGATTAAAACCAGAATTAAAGTGTTTGTCCAGATTTACCTTAGACTGCAATTTACCCTGAACAACTTCATGCCACCTGTGCCAACTTAGTGTCATATGGTCTCTTACGAGATAACATTTGCAGCTTCACAAGATATCTTCCTTTTGTCTTGTGACTTGGAGTACTCCAGTAGTATTGTTTTCTCTGGGCTTGCACCATCCCCCACTGAGGGTTTGTTAAGGCAGTATGTATCCCACAGATCTCTTTCTCTTGTTCTGTAGCTTCAGTGAAGTGCTACTGGAGTTCAGTAGAATTTTTTCTACCCTTCTGCAAGGGCTGGTAGAGAGCCAGTTAGCTGGACACAAGTCACGGGGGTGACAAAGAAGAGCCTGTGACCTGTTGAGGTCAGATTGAAGCACAGATGGTAGGAAACAGCACCAGTGAGCAGGTAGCAGGGGGCTGCTGGGGGAGGAGAAGGAAGGGGACACATACACACACCTTGTGATTGTGAATTTGGATTTCCCATCCTAGCTGTGTGGTTTTTTGTTCTTTTGCTCAATAAAAAAATTTTCACTTCTAGTACTACCACATTCTAGTTCAAGCCACCTTGCACAGACCAAACAATTTTTATCAGACTTTATTTTATTTTCAGATAAAAATGAGACAGTAACGCAGGAGCGATTTGCACTCTCCTATTACCAGCATCCCTGGCCTCCCGCTCAAGTTTAATGAATTAATTTCCCTCTTCTCTGACACAGCTAATTCTGATTTAAGTATTTGTAATAAGTTGAAAATGTCAATGAGTTGTGTGCACACTCACTGAGGTATGCGACTCGGTCATTGCTTACAGTCTGGTTTTGTTACCAGGTCATTTGAAGTTCAAATTAGATGAAGATGTTTGCAACATACTCTTTAAAATAAGACATTGTTATTCTCTGTGTAAGAAAATCCTCATCCAGAGCATTTTAATAAATATTAGTTGGGTATGGAATTTGGGCAAAACTTCTTCTAAACCATTTGAATAAAAGGTGTGGGGGGACTGCCAGGGTGCCAGCCTGTGCCAGCATTCAAGCCACCTTCCACTTCTCTTGCTGCAAGCAATGGGTCTGCTTAAACCATGTACCATGTCCCCAGGTTGCTAGACTGCCATTGTCAGCAGAGGTTAGAAAAGCACAGACAAGTTGGAGTGGTGCATTGGGGCATCACATACACATATTAAAAGAGGGGTATTCTTTTCTGTTTGTTTTTTTTTTTTAATTTAACCTCCTTTGTTTGTTGTCTCAAAGCTGCGCCAATTCAGATAATAATGAAAAAACCTCCAATAATCAGAGCAGCCTGCCTCGTCACTGTCAGATTTCTCTGCTTCTGCCTACCCCAAAACTACCTCTTTCCTTCTTCTTCTTTATCTTTTAATTATAGGGACAAGCAAATAACTGTTTCAGGTGAGATCTTTGATAGTACACATAGCAAATTAGAGAGGAATACATCCAATACAAAAGATTTTTGTCCAAATGATTTGCTTGTCAAAATTGTTAACTTCCAACATTAGGGTATTTACAAGGGAGAGTTCTAGGTAAATTATTTGGTAGGGTGCTGCCACCAGCTCTAGCAAGTAATAATGATGCATAGAGGGTTAATGGCTGTGCAACTGAAGTGTATTAATTGCTTTGCAGCAAGTGGTGGTGGGAGGGAGGAGCAAGAGCAAGGGCCAGCATCTGTGGCTAAGTCAGCCTGGTACTTACAGTAAACAGGTAACTGAAAATGCTTTCACTTGATGTTCTGGTTGTACTTGAAGTGTATATACACTGTATATTCTGTGTGTGTGTATATAATGCATATGCACACAATGAAGATGTGGTAATGTGGTACTGGTAGCCAACAAACAGCACCCAGTGGTCACAGATACTTTCTCTTTATTGCTGTTGAATGTTCCATTAAAACTTCTTTTATTTTATATATCTATTTGTGCAAGTGGGTAAAATCAGATATTACTGTATAATACGTGTAGTAGTAGGGTTCTTTATTCAAAGCACTGGTTGCTAATCAGATTTTCAGTTCACTGAGCTTGTCACATCTCTGCTGGGTTTCGAGATGTTAAGAATATTTTCCAAATAGACAAATCTCATATTTAAAATTCTAATGTATTTTACATAACATAAGAGGATTTTAGTACCAGAAAAATTCCATTTTCCTCAGTCCAGTTTCAGGTTCCTAACCTGATTTTCTGGACTTAATCCTCTTCCTGTTGAAATCAATAAGTACATTGTAATATAATGATTCACGTTCAAGGTTCAACCATAGAAAATTAAGGCTACATGCTGATTTTACTGCCATTGTTGAAAGATGATCTCTTAAAATGAGTAACTCTTTCAGCCCTGTTCTTTTTTTTTTTCTCTTTTCAGAAAGTCTAAACATTTAAAAATGGATCTTTGTTTTAGACCTAATGATGGCAAGAAGGTATAAGTTGAGAGATGCTATTCAGATAGAAATATCGTTTGTGGTTTCAGATACTTTGTAGTGGGTCAGTCACTGGAGCTTGATATGAGATGCCAGGAAAACCATAGTCTACCCTGTGCACCTTTCCTGATGCTTGACCATCATTTTATATTTGCCACATGAAAAATAAGGATACTCTAGAAAGCATCAGTGCTTTCTTTGATATCTGTAGGTGAAAAGGCATTCAAGTTGGAATGGCTTTTTCATTATTTGTGTAAAAACTGCAATCACTTAGTTCAGTAATGCTATCTTTTTTCCTTAATGAATGCATGTTAAGTAGGACTGAAAGGATGTAAAAAGCAAGCGGGGCATATTTTATCATTTTAATATAAAACAACATAATTAACACTATGGAAGTGTGGGTTTTGATTTGTTTAACTCTTTGAGAGCAGTGGAAAATAAGCCTCATTCAGTTTGTCTTGTTGAAAGGTACTGGATGTGCTAGAAAATTTTGGGATGCTCCATTGTCATTGAACAGCCGGACAGCATCTCATGTGCTCTGCATGAAGGTTCCATAGTTAAGAGGGTCTGGACAGATGCTCATAGTGGTGTGACTGCATCTCAAAAGGTGAATGTTTCAAAATGGACTATAGGTTATGCTTCAGGCTATCTTCAAATGGCTCTTCTTTTCTTCTTCACTGCATCACATGGATGGTAAAACCACAGGGAAATCAGAAGAGTGAATTCTGCTCTTGGTGGTCGCAGTTGGAGTGTGGAGGACACTGTGGGAACTCTGCCTCCTGTGGATGCACATGTGAAGAGCCTCTACCACTGCTTTTCAGCAGAGCTGTCTATGCAGGTTGTAATCATCCTGATACCATGTGGTTCTTTCCTAGGAATAGAAGTCAATATACATCCTGTAGCTTCTGCTCCCCAAATATGAAACTGTCTGTTAATGAAATAAATCATAGAATCATATGGAGTTGGAAGGGACCTCTGGAGATCATCTAGTCCAACCCCGCCGCCAGAGCAGGTCTACCTAGAGCACGGTGCACAGGAACTTGTCCAGGCGGGTTTTGTATGTCTCCAGAGAAGGAGACTCCACCACCTCTCTGGGCAGTCTGTTCCAGTGCTCTACCAGTCTCACAGTAAAGAAGTTCCTTATGTTTAGGTGGAATTTCTTATACTCAAGTTTGTGCCCATTTCCTCTTGTCCTGTCACTCAGCCTAGATGTATGCTTAGGATTGCTCTGACACAGGTGCAGGACCTTGCACTTTGCCCTGTTGAACTTCAGTGACATGGGCCCATCTCTCAAGCCTGTCAAAGTCCCTCTAGGTGGCATCCAGCAGTTCAACTGTGCCACACAGCTTAGTGTCATTGACAAACTTGCTGAGGGTGCACTCCATCCCACTGTTCGTGTTGCCAACAAAGATGTTAAACAGCACCAGTCCTAGTACCGACCCCTGAGGAACGCTACTCGTCACTGGTTCTCACTTGGAACCACTCCCACAATGGCTTGGTGGCCATTGACTGCAGCTCTTTGAGTGGAACCATCTAACCAGTTCCTGATCCACTGAGTGGTCCATCCAGCAAATCCATGTCTCTCCAATTTAGAGACCAGGATGTCATGCAGGACAAATAGTGACAAACATACATACAAAGAAAATACTGTGCAGCCACCCTTTTATAGGAAACTTATATTAAAGTAATTTCCTTCATTTATAAAGTGCTGAGACAGCTGGGATAGGTAATCACATCTGAATTGTTTCTGCTTTCATCTCTGAAATATGAATGTGTGAGCAGCAAGGGGGCATTGTCTGGTGGCAAGCACAGCCAGAGAGGCTCTGTCCTGAATACTCAGAAGGGGACAAATCTGTCATACTGAAGGTCCTGTGCCCTGTCCCCTGCCTCCCCAACCCATGGTTCCAATGCCTTTGGAATCTGCACCTCAACTTTGTCGCGTGAGCCTCTATCGATTTAGGAATACAATAGTGCACTTTGAAGTGTTAACTTCAGGCTCCCAGTTGAACAAAAAGAAAGATAGTTGACCTCCAACTCCTCCCTCTTCCTCAGTCCACAAGACTTTCTGAGGAAGCCAAACCCTTCCCATTAGGTTTCCAGTCTCATTTGGGCACAGTGATTTCCCCACAGCCATTGAGCTCTTGTCTCCCTTTTTGGCTCAGGTGGTGGAAATGCTGTGTTCCCTGCCAAAATACAGCCTTTTCCCATCCTGATGGATAAGAAGAGCATTCTGACCTTCTTCCTGCTTTTGGGACCCCATAAAGAAACATAGATATCTGGAAAGGGGAGTCTGTGGGAACTGTTTGGGGAGCTCTTTCTTGTGCAGGAGAGGGAAAACTGAAAGTGTCCTCCCAGGTGTTCCAGACGACAGAATTACATTACTCTTGTTTACTGAAATGCACGTTTTTCCCTAGCACATACGCTTGTGGAAAACTGCAGACAGATCAATGAATATTTCTAGAAGTAGTTGAACCATTTTTATTAGTTTAGTATTCACAATAACTTAGTCTGAAAAGGTATGATCACAAAATACACTGGGTGTCCCTAATAATTCCAGTTGAAATGTACCCATTATACTATAAGATACTACTCTTCTTTTATCCTAATTGCTTGAACCAGGAGGAAAGGATTGCCAGGTTGCTGATACCCCCTCCCCATCCCCAGTTGCTGATTTGTACTAAATCAGTAAGAATTAGACTTTTTTTTTTGGACAATCAATGTCTGATACATGTTAGGCTGATGAAACTTCACTGAGGAGAAAAAAGGCTTAAAATAAAAGCCAGGATAGGATACAGCTTGATCTTCCACATCTGTTCTGCTCTGCTGGTAGAAGAAAGAAGTTGGTGGGTTTGTCATGGGTAATGGGTACGGGTGCACCAGATCAGAAGATACTGGTGTAGTAGAAAAGAAACTGATATAAAGAAATGCTAAGCTGGCAGCTCCTAGTGTCTTGGACTTCTTCTCTAAATGCTGTAATGGAAAGCAGTGATGATAAAAGTTTGAGATTTGTCTCTAGTTCGTAAGGGTAAGTGAAGAGTAGTAGTACAAATACGTTCATTTCTTGGGTCTTTGAACAAACAAACAAGCTGGCCTATTGTCTCTTTGGTTGCCAGGTTGTTTTTTTGACCTCTTGAGACTGAGATTTATATGCAGCCTACAGACACAAGATGTTGAGAGGGACGACTGTGTAGTAAAAAGAAAACAGGATGAAAAACTAGTTTCAGAGGCACCATTGACATTTCATTTTCAAATATGCTTTGAAGCTCATAACTTCGTACTGTAACAAAGAGCAGGGGTTTGCGCTTCCTTCCAGGATTTCTTTCTTTGAGAGATAGTGATTCTGGCTTGTTTGGTAACAGTGGAAGGAAGATTGTTTCAAGAAGCTGGTGTTAGCACTTTGCTTTCTGAACCAGAACAAATTGACTTATTTTTAGACTGGCCTTGATGTGGCTGTGGGCTTCCAGTATACTTCAGGAATTCACGTTGCATAGTTTTCCCAGCAACATCTAACCCTTGACTTCTAGACGTGTAATACAATATACCTCCTAGATAAAAGAATCACAGTGATAATGCTACTAGGAATCAGAGTGAAAGTTTTGGAACAAATGGAAACACTTCTTAGAAAGATGCTACAGCTTGTACTTAAATCAGCTTTGATGAATTAATATGTAATGATATCCTTACTTGTATTAGATGAGATCTTGAAACTATGAGATATGTGTAAATAGCTCAAAGTTGTTACTAGCAAGTATTGTGAAGGGAAGGGTGGCCTGAAAATTAAATACAGGATTATCTGGATCTAGGCATCGTTTGGCTCTAGACATAACAGCCACCGTATTGTCAAACCATCATGAACATGGTAGGTCATAGTACTTTTTCAGTTTATGAGGGCAGTTGTCAGGGCAGTTTATGATTCAGAATGTTGAAAATCATTTTAGAGGGCTTCTTCCATTGGTAGGAAGCTAAATACCTTTTTTTTTTTTAAGGAAAAAAAGCTGTTATTTTTTTCTCCATGTAAAAAATGTCTCCCTTAACATATCCTGTGTTTAGCCCTCTGCTAGATCTACATGAGATCCTAGCTATCTTAAAATATGACTTATTAATATGGACACTAAAAAGGGTGCCTCAAATACCAACTTATGTTTAATTTAACAGCTTATAGAAATTTTGAAAGACTTAATTTTGGATCAAATCAGGGGGAAAATTCTGAAAAACTTTGAGAATTAAGTGAAAAACTTTGAGAATTAAGTGCTGGCCATTAAGCCAGCACTGCCATGTGTTGTCAGGGCCTCTGGGTTCAAGGTGTCTTCTGCCGTTTTGGCAGGGCCCTTGGCTCATGCAAATTGGTTCAGTACCTGGGAACCACAGTGAAAGGTAACACTGTACCATGTCCTGTCCTACGGTATGTGCTGAGGCTGTGAGTAGCCAGCTGACTGATGGTGAAGAGAGTATACTGCCATCAGGCCTACTAAACATGATGAATGGCATGTCTGCTGGAGCACTGTGGCAGCTGGACAGCTGTGCTGAACAAAGCAGTAACTCTTAAAAATTATTTTGAGGAAACAGTGTTTTTTAGTATTTTTTTAATTATTTGCACATTATCTCTAAAGGTACAGTTTTTTGATTAACATGTGTTTCCAAGCTTCTAATTGACATGTAGTTACAAATTAAGAGTTGGAGAAGGCATGAAGTCTGTACCTGAGTCCTATTTGAAGTTAGACTAAAGCACACTTTAATTGCATTGTTGATGTTAAAACAGATAATTCTCTCTGAGAGATCCCATTAATCTCCCTCTCTATTTTTCTTTTTTTTTTTTTAATTCTTGTTTTAGCTTCATTACTTGCAGATAGATGTTCCATACAAGCGTGTTTGTGTGTGTTAAATATGTCAACTCTCATCTATTGTGATGCCTTAAATAGAGAAGAACTTTGAGGGGAGTGAGCCAAGACCTCTGCTGCTGGAAATGGATAGGGTGTCTCTGAGGCTATTTGCAGCAGCAGAGAATTTGCTGCAGTGTCAAAGTATTGGTTTTAGAGCAGTGTCAAGAGGTAGTACACTGAACGCAGCCAGAGAAAGGCTAAACATTTTTGCATGAAACACATGTAAAAGCCTCTTTATATGAAAATGTTCCCATTAAAGGAAAACATAAAAGGAGAAAAACAGAAGATCAAAAGAATGAATTTTAAATAGCCAGGATACTGTTATGTGTTGAAGGTCCATATAGTTATGTCTTCATTATTGCTTAGATTTGCAAAACGTTGGTAGTCTCATTGCACCCGTATCAATGGCTTTGTCTTTGCCTGTCACTTGACTGGTTCCTCACCTGATGTTGAACAGTAGTCAGCTGATACAGTGCTCGCTGCCTGCATTTAGATTTATTTCTGTAGTCGTAGTGATGTTTATAAATTTAGAGATGGAAATGTTTCTTTGCATTGTCTTACTTTTTAATGATGCTCCTTCTGTCCCTGTAGTTCCTCTTGTAAATGCCAAGATTAAGTATGCTTAGAGCCAAGACTGGTGTATGGCATAATTACTACAGAGATTGCTCAGTGAGGGTGGTGGAAGACGTCTGAGAGGTTACTGCAGTAAGATCCAAAAGGGGGAATGTAGCAAAGAGGAGTCAGAGCCCTCAGACATGCATGCCCACAGACCCAAGATGTGTACGTTGTCCCCTAAGTACAGGTAGCTAGTAGCAGATGTAATTCATGAGGGGAAAACTATAAAAGTAGTTATCAAGGAAACAAGTAGTAGACTGATGGAGCATCCCCCACAAAAATACTAACAGAAAGAAGTGACTGCAAGAAGTGACTAATGATATCAAAGCTGTCTCTATTACTGAGTTTATAGACCCTTCTGGTAAATAAGAGGTTAATAACTCTGTTTATAGCAAGAAAAGACCCCTGCCCTAGGATACACACACTTCACTGTACCCAGATAATCCCTGGAGCAAGGAGGTTTAAGGTAATTTGTGGTGCAGCTGTCCTTTTCTGGAACATGAGCAAATTCTCCTGCACATGGTCAGCTGCAAGAACAAATGTCTATAGCAAATGAAAAAACAAGATGTTCAACCGCAGCCTTCTGCACTTGCATGAGGGGCACGTGAGCTGGGCTGTTCCTCCTGCTTGAATCAAACTCCATGACACAAAAGGGTTTAGTGTGCGGCTTATGGCCAAGTGGAAGCAGTGTGTCAGCGGTGAGGGAGGAATGCTGGTGATGGAAACCCAACTGATTGACATACGGTGGCTATAAAGTCATAGTAAATCTATTGTTTCACCAGAAGGAAGCGGGATTAGAAAATGTATAATCATTACAATCCCTGCCCTATGCAGCATCAAGTGACGGTTGCTCTCCCGTTGCTGGTGTGGCTCATACTTGGCATAATCCCACTGAAGTCTGTACTTGGGCAAAATCTTCATGCGCTCCATGTCATTAGGGTGTTTCACCCAAGAAATGGCTCCAATGGCACTGCAGAATTTAGTTTAGCAGGTTTAAGGAGATACTTTTTCTGTTCAATTTCTGTGGAGACCCACCACAGCGCAATTGGGAAGTTTAAAAATTACTATCTAGGAACTGATTCTCAGTAAAATCACTAAAAAAAATCGAATCAATCAATAGAAGAAAAATCCATTTCTCTGAAACAGGTATCTTTTATCTACAAAGATATATAAAAGAGTATCATTAATAGCTAGAGGCCAAACTAACTTCTGCTCTGAGCTGAAGGAAAAGCAGCATTTTTAGCAGTCTGAGTGGCCTGAAGAGGGTTGAGGAGGAAATAATATATGCAACCACATCTTCAATTTCCTACTAATTGATGAACAAAACAACGGAGTTACCCAAGTCTGCTTCATTATTTGAACACTGTGGCATTGGAGGCAATGACTCCACTAAGTGGTGAAGTGATGATATTTATTGTTTCACTTTTCCAGCAGATATAGTTTCGGTCTATTGATCACACGTTGTGCTCTTTACACAGATAGGTTACAAGTGGATGTCCATACACTGTTATGAGCAATACAACTGGCTACATCTAAATGTTTATCCCACCTAGCTAACAAAAACATTACTGTTTTGGTGCACTGCTATCTGTTTCAAAACACACACACATATTAACATATAAGGACATTGTTTTACTGATCTCAAGGCCTCCATCCCATCATCACAAGAACACCTGCCCAGCTCTCGCTCAGCAGCGTGTCTCCAACTTTCTCATTCCCACAGAACACCTCTTAAGAGATGCAAAACTGCTTCTGTATTTGTATTATGTGTTGCCCTAAATGTAATGTTTTAGATTTCTGCAGTTCCACTTGTCTTGCAGAATAGACTCTGACTATGACTTGTCTGACTCTCCTTGCACAGGATGCCCAAATGTTGTACAGAGCTCTACATTAACACAAATCCCATTTCTGCCCCTCAAACTGACACAATGAAGAGAAACCCTCAAGGAATTTTTTATTAAACAGAAGAGGCTGAAGTTCCAGAGGTTTTTCCACGTGATGAATGAAAATTTTTGGTGGAACATTAGAGTAGTTAGTAGTTACATGGTGGATAAAATTGTAGTTGATGCTTTCACAGTAGCGCATGCTCTTTATGTTGTTGTTCTGGATTTGACCTGTCCAGTGCAATCCCACAATGATTTCCTGCTGCTGTACCTACTCAGGTTGTTTTGGTGATGGGTTTATATTGTAACGTGGTGTCTTTTGTGATTAAACTGTGGCCTGTTTTCTTTCTGAATGCTGGTAATATTAGTAAGAGGATAGGATGTGCCCCTGCATGCATATTGCTAAGATGGGAGACTATACCTTCTTTATATGTGACAGAGAATAGGAAATGGCAAAACAGCAAAGAGCAAAAAAGTCCGACACTTGGGTTTACTTAGTCTCATGCTCAAGAACAGTAAGTGCTCCTTGTTTGTAGGAAGATACAGACTATATGAGAGGACACAAAAGGGTTCATCAATTAGTGCTTATAACAGGGGGGACGGGAATTTTCTAATCCCTTTCTGTATGCTGAGCTGAGCTAACTGTGAAAATGCCACTGGCTGCTTAAGGGGTGCACCTACACTAGTGTGCAAGCTGGCGTGGGGTTGGCAAGATACTCCTGCTGTACAGTCTGCAAGGCTCAGGGACGACCTACAAGTAATAACAATGGAAATTCAATCTCATTTGCTAAACAATAAGCAAATGAGAAAATCTTTAGATTTAGATCTAATCTAAAGCTCAAGCTTTAGATTAAAATAGTGACATATTATGTCATACGATGAAATTACTTTGTATCTACTTCTTTTTTTTTTTAAACAGGAATATTTTTAAATAGAGTACCAAATCCATAAGCTTCTGGTGTGTGTTTATCATTACCCTGAGCTGTATGTAGGAGGGCTGCCTGGAGGATGGTGGCAGTACTGTTATTTTGCATGTAGTCTGCTATTTTGCATGAGTGAGTTAGGGCTATCACAGATCTGGAAATTAAAATACTGGGGTTTTGCATGGGATTTAAAGCATTTGGAAAATCACTCAGTTTAGACTGGAAAAAAATAATTACACTTTCTGTTAAGGAAAACTTTAAGTTATTAAAATAATTCTGGTTTTGCAGAAAAAAAACCCAAAATGTTTACATTTGAGTTCATGTTTTTCCGTTCATACTGTCTGGATCAGTAACACTGGAAGTTCCAAAATACTTTCAAAGTAAAATTAGATATTCCACCTTCTTAGAAAGCTGAAACAACATGTTTTGACATGGAATTTTAGCATCTTGCCCCCACTCTGTGCCGAGTAAGATAATTTATTTTCCAAAAACCTTTATTTCAAAATATTCATGAGTTCAAATGTGAGATAGGCACGATAAAGTTTTTTGAGTAAATTTTAGCAGTAGTTGTGGGAGGGGTTTTTGTTGTTTGGTTTTTTTGTATATGTATGGTTTTTTTTCCTGGTGTGAGAAGCTGTCAACTTGAGCAGTGCATGATGAGTACCTCATGAAGTGATGTATGGCAGGGTTTCATTGGGTGGGAATACATACTCGAAAATAAAGCTGCGATATCTCGATCACTTGGTTTAGGATAGAACGTGTTTTTCTATTAAATGGTCATGCTTCATGTGTTTTAATTTTGTTTCCAATTTTATTTTTCAGGTTTTGGGGTTTTTTTTGACTCTGGCATTCATAGATAAGGAATTTCTGATTATATTTTCTTAGAGGACTGAATTTGATTGAAACAGAAAAACTCCTTTGTTTAAACTGGGTCATGCTGAATGTATACCAATGTAAATCTCATTCTGAGCTTTTGGAGAAGTCACTTGGCTTCTTGACTCCTATTTGACTCTTTAAAATGGAGTGAGGGTTACCTGCTCCACTAAGAAGTTCAGTAATGGCAGGGGCTTTTGAGATCCTTAATGGAAGGTAAGAATGAGGCTTTAAATTCATTGTCCTGATAGGCACAAAAGCCCTTAAATGAACAAAATGGCAGAAAGCAGAGAGGGGGAACTGGAAACAACCATAATTCATCCCCGGGATGTTGCAAGCAGCTGAGCCCCGCTGAGGTGATGCCGGCAAGGGTTAACTCAGCAGCAGCTGGCCACCAGTGTTTGGTCCTTATCTCACTCTTATCCTCCGCTATTAACTGACCACAATTATGGACCATATCGGTTACTGCCATCTGTTTTTTCACGAGGCGTTGGTCGGATTGCAGCCAGCAAAGGGGATTAGAGGGAGAAAGGCAGAAATGACAAAACGCTGCTGCGGCGCGGGGGCACTGCGCCGGGGTCCCGTGTGCGGCCGGTGGCGGCCACCACCCCCGACAGCTGCTGGGAATTAAGCGTAAAGATAAACTGTGAAGGCTGTTTCAAAGCTGCTGTAAAGGAAATGCATTTCTGCCTGCAGTTGTAATGCAGGGGTTGTGCAGAGAGAACTAAAGCGTAAAGCAAAGGTGGTCGGTAGTGGGTGTGGATTAGCTTCCAGTGTGGATTATTATTAGTGGGGTCGAACTTCATCAGCCACAAGCAAGCAGCAACACAAAGATGGATATTGGGGACGTTGAATAGGCAGAAAAAACAACCTCAGACTGTTGACTGAAATGCCCCTTCAATGCTTATTTTTGCACTAGTAATTGCCATCTGGGCTCTCGCTAAATGGCATGCAAATTGGGAACTGCTTCAATCACCAAAGTGTGTGACCAAGGAACATTACACACTTATCTATACATTAAAAAGCAATGAGACTTTTGACTAATATTAATTGATTACAGTGCTCTTTTTCTAAACTTCCCCAATTGCCAGACCATCTTGCAGTAATGCGAGAAAGGAAAAGTTTTCAGCATGATACCAGGGATTCAAGAATCATTATGGTTCAACAGCTGTACTTTGATTCCAAGTTTTACTAAAACCAGATTAATTAAATTATTCCAAAGTATGATATACTGCCAAAATAAGGCTCTCTGGATTTTATTACTTTGGGTACATTAAATTAAGGATAATACAGATTTTAATGTTGGAAAATTAATGCTTAACTTTAAGGATATTAAATATCCTTTCTTAATTTTTAATTAATACATGATAGTCAATATTATGAGGATTAACATCAAATAGAGGAACAAATCTAATTCTTTATAACACACAATTAGAGGAATAACTAGGGGTGCCCATTATACTTAGTAAAGCTACTGCTTTCCATCACTCTGTTACTGATAGAGTTGGGTAACAAACAGAAAAAAAAATATCATGTTGTGATGACTTTTGGCTTTTTCATTGTTTCAGGTCAGCTCATGCTTTTTAGATCAGGCAATGCTGTGCTGATGCTCTTGATTTTATCTGTGCTGTAGATTTGGGATATAGGGTTAAGTTCTTTTGTTTTCTCCTCTGAATGCTTAGCTTTGCTTATTATCAGGAATAAGATGCACATGTATGACAAAATTAATCTGATATTGATTTGAGATGTAACTACTCTTATCTGTATTTAAATAAGGATAGATGACTGATGTAATACTATGCATTAGCAAATACTGAGAAGTAATAGTTCTTTGTTATTGAATTCTTTATCTCTGTTTTTGTTACAAATGATCAGAAATCAAAGAAGTAGTATACTCACTGGCTTCTTGAAAATTGTTCTTGGTTATTCTCCTGGATACTGCTTATGCTGTCATGTTTAACCATTAGCTGGGTTTGGCAGTGTGACCACAGAAGTTACATGACAGCTCTTGGTTTGCTTGTAGGTTGAAGTAGGGCAACTTCTAACAATGCTTTATGCAAACATGATCACCACTGGCCATTATGGATACTCCAAAAACTTCTGACAGTATGTCATGGTACTTTCCCTGAGTGTCCATGCTTAATTTCTCACTATTAAGTCTGCTCATACTTCAGCAGAATCAATCTCAGGAGCTTAGGTCCTCTTACCTGCTCTGGTGCTTGCAGAGCCCTGGTGCCTTTCTCCCCTACAAATGCCACCTTAACCTCTGTGGCAGATGATCACCATATATTATATATATCCCATGATATATATGGTGATCCATGTATATATGGTGATACCCAAAGGGCTACTGGTCTGTGACCAGGATAATTCAAGCAAAGTCCTTGGGAGCTTGTGTCAGGACCTGGTGTGAAAACCCTTTGATGTCCCATTTCTATCACACAGTGATGACTTGGGACTGATGCTGGGCTTGCCTACCAGTGATATTTTTAATAGTAATAATTTTTAATGTATATATAATAAATTAATAGTAATAATCTTTAATTATTACATTAATTTTTAATGTAATAATCTCCTAGGCCTTCACATCACAGAATCATGAAATCACAGAATTTTTGGAGTTGGAAGGGATCTTCTAGAGATCATATAGTCCAACTCCCCTACCAAAACAGGATTGCCTGTAGCACATTGCTCAGGACTGCATACAGGCAGGTCTCTAAAATCTCCAGAGAAGGGGACTCCACAACCTCCCTGGGTAGCTTGTTCCAGGGCTCTGTCCCCCTCACCGTAAAGAAGTTCTTCCTCATATTTGAATGGAACTTCTCATGTTTCAGCTTGTGCCCCTTGCCCCTCGTCCTGTCACTGGGGACCACTGAAAAGAGTCCAGCTCCATCCTCCCTCAAACCACCCTTTAGATACTTATAAACATTAATAAGGTGTCCCCTCAGCCTTCTCTTCTCCAGGCTAAAGATTCTCAGCTTTTCCTGATAAGGGAGATGCTGATCTTTGTTTCACTATGCTGGGCTCTTTCCAGTAGCTCCTTGTCCCTCTTGAACTGGGGAGTCCAGAACTGGACGCCATATTCCAGTTGTGGCCTCATGAGTGCAGAGTAGAAGAGAAGAATTGCCTCCCTCTACCTACTATTCCAGATAATTACTGAAATAAAAAGTGTTTATTTTTATGTTGTGGATTTAG
Organism: Scolopax mira; assembly: GCA_004320125.1. Classification (NCBI taxonomy): domain Eukaryota; kingdom Metazoa; phylum Chordata; class Aves; order Charadriiformes; family Scolopacidae; genus Scolopax; species Scolopax mira. The sequence goes on along the minus strand of BJBW01000301.1, from coordinate 346,041 downwards.
GTTACTACTATTTATATGCCCAAATGGGTATAAAGTCTCAACACTCATTTAGAAATGTTCAGGTAGATTGAGAATAACCATTTATACCTTTGTGCCTAAGTGAAAGACTGTTGTTGAATTCTGTTCCCTTGACACTAGAGGTTAATCTGTCAACAAAATCATAACGTAATGTTAACGTTTTCCACCTGTTAAAATCAGTTTATTAATTTGAAAAATTTGCACCTCCTTCCCTTGACTAGTTTATGCAGAAATACTGGTGTGCTCTTGATTTACCAAAAAGCATGCAGAGGCATATTGGCACTGTAGCACTTTAGCTGCTGGAATATATCTAATGTGCCTGTTAGAATTTCTTCTAACACGATTAAAAGATGTGAAAAGTTATGCACAGAAAGTTATACTACGTACGCACATGCATGTGTCAGGCGCCTACTTTATTCAAGACTAAAATTCAAACTCTTCAAAGATTTGTTTGTATTTCTCTGATCATTACTCCCTTCATGCACCTCTATCTACGCGAGAGCTAGCATTCCAGGGCTTTGCTGTACAGTGGAAATATCAAACTCATGAATGCAAGAAAGAACTTGACTTTGTGGTGGTTCATAGTTTGCCCAATGAAACAAAAGCTGTCTGCACATCCAGTTCTTTATTGAAACTTTCACTGGTAAATCGCAGAAATTTCAAAAAAATGCTTTGTGGAAAGAGCCAACTTTTGCTTAGCTGACTCCAGTGTAAGAAGTAAAATGTGAAAAATGACGTTGAATAACTTTAAGTCTGTTGTTATTTGTGTCTGCACGTCCAGTTAAGTAACTTCTGCATAAACTTGGGTAAAAGATTCACTATCCTTGCAGCTAGTCTGTGGAGATAACACTTTTTAAATAAAAATATTTTTCTCTTGGAGCTATGTTAAATGCTCTTTGGCCTGAGTTTTGGCTGGCTACCCTTCCATATGTCACCTAACATGTGGTCTGCAGGGATATGTTATAAAATTTGTGCTAAACTAAATTTTCCAGAAACCTGGGGATAAAAAAAATCATTGGATTTTGCCTGAAGGTTGTTATTCTGTCTGTTCATTTTGTGAATGTTTGCTAAATGTTGTGAATTTTGCTTCTGTTTAATTTGCTCTTCCCTATGAACAAGAGCACTGGTTTTACTTCTATATTATCTTCTAAGTTGTGCAAAGAGCTTATACCCAAAATAATATAAAATATACTCATATCACGGCAAATTGGGATATTGTACAGATATTTCTTGGCTTTCATTTTACTCCAGTGCAAATGAAAACTCGGAGGGAAAAGAATCAGTTTCAGTGTAGATTGTCAGACTGACCTGTTTGGTTTGTATTTTGGGAAGGTGTTTGTTGCTGGAAGGACACAGTCACATTTGTTGCACATTCCAAGGGGACAGGGGTGACCACCTTGGCTGTGGCATGACTGGCTTTGTGGGGTGCAGGAGTGGCTTTCCAAGGCAGACGGTGCCCCGATATCTTTGGGGGTTACATGGGACCACCTGCAGAGCAGGAGAGTGAAGGTCAGGTCATGGCAGAGTTGTTATGGCTGTTGGGGCAGCATGTTGCATCCCCCTCTCAAGAGCAGAGTATGGCAGATATGAAGAGAGAGCGTAGCCTGGTGGACCCCCAATGAGCATTGAATAAAAAGCAGCTGGTGGTCCCTGTCACAGGAAGCCCTTCTGTGCTATTGGTGCTCACCGGGTATGGGGCAGAACTAATTAATGCCCGTGCTGCTTTGTGGGTGGCAGCGTCTCACAGAGCCAGGGGCTTACGGGTAGCACGGCAGGGTGGAAATGATTTGTGAGTGACAAGAGAGTTCACGGCTATCACTGGCCTCCCTAACGAGATGTCTTGTAACTTCATGTTGTTTAAATGGAGCTGCAACTCTTCCAGTGACTCTGCCCAAAGCATGCAATGGCAATGTGCAGGGGAAGTTGATAGTGGGGAGTGTGTCATATAATCTCATTCATTATTATTTATCTGTAGTATTACATCTCCCTTGTCCTGTAGCAACACAGAGGAGTAAATTTTCTGGCAGTCAAATCAAACTGTGGATGATGCTGTGGACCTGACCACGGTCTGAACTGCCATAGCTCATACGAGTGCTGGGGAGAGGTGTATTTGTGGGGGAAGAAAAGAGGAGCTGTAATAATGTTCTAGGATTGCTTTCTGTGGGAAGGCGCATAGGGCAGTTTTCACAGGGAAAACCTTGTCCTTACCCCATCTCAGCATCAGCCTTGTGAGGGAGCTGCAAACTTGGAGCAGATGTAGAGCTGGGCGACTGCTGTGGGTCTGCGTGGGTCAGGGAGGAAACATCGTGTTTAACGAGGCATTCAGTGTTAGCTGGCCTCCTTCAGCTGTAAGGAAAGATCAGTGCTTTCACAAGTCATGGACCGTGAAATATGATCTCTAGTCGCCCTAGGAAAGGTATCTGGTTACTTTTCCAGAAGATGACACTGACTGGTAGTGCACTTCGCTAGATAGATGGGGTTGAGCCTGACTTTTATTTACTATTTTTTTCAAGAAAGTGTTTAATGCCTCTTGACTATGGGGAATCACTTCTGAAATGCAGGAGATGGATGGCTGTAGGCTGAAACCAATGGATTTATTTTCAATTTATCCTGCAGACATGGGAGACACTTCAAACTACCATGTTACCCAGTAGTAGGCAAAAAGAACCTCGTTTATTTTCTTAGCCTTTCTTTCAAAACTTTTTTCATGATCCTTTAGATATTTAAAGCAATCTCTAAAAAAATCCATTAGACTAGTTAATAAATATCGCTACATTATTAAGGACATCAGATAGCAACTTACCTAAAATATCTTTGGTAGTGGAAAAATAAATGTACGCTTGTGGAACTTATTGGAAATGTGTGTGATAGTGGTAACTTCAACTTCAGTCTGTCTGTCTTTGAAAGGACTTCTCAAATTTTCCGAAGTGTTGCCTGAACAACAAAAGCAGCAGTTTGAGTTAAATATGAAAACTGAAACTGGGCAGTCTCACTCACATCACTTTTTAGTCTGCTCCCATAATTCACTTTCTTCAACTTGGGAGAGAAAGTGAATGTTTCTTTCTCTTTTTTTCTGAAAATCTAATATACTCTTCTCCAACAGAGGGAAGAGTATAAATTAGACAAGTCCAGTCTGGCAGCTCCTGTTCTGTGCAAAAATTAGCAACTTTTAATCCAAAATGTTTCAGATAAATCAAAGTTTAACTCAAAAATTTTATATTTATTTATTTATTGTATAAAATAAAAAAAATATTAGAAACACTATGTTTCAGTAGGACAAAGGGCTTTACTTGGAATTATCATTTTAATGACAACATAAAACATATGTAGATCCCTACTAAGTGTTGTTAATCAAATACAAATAGCCTGTGGTTTCTATTCTAATTGCCAGCAGGGGCTTGCATTATTTCCCAGGGTAAGAGTACCTAATACTCGCTGTCTTCCCCCATTTCCTCATGCTGACTCTCTGCCTTCTGTCCTATGGCAGAAGCGTGGGCAACCCAGTGTTTCTAGCACTAACCCTGAACATAGCTTATAGACTGTATTTAACACTGCTTTTAAGACTATCTGCCCCTAATAATACACTATCTGGCATTTCTACCTGGTCTGGTCTATGTGAAATAATAATATTTTGTTCCTGTGGTGGTGCTTTTTGCATGAACTGACACTTGAAGTATCACATCACTCTTGGCTTGATCAAATTGGGAAACAGTCCAGGGTTATGAACCCAGAAACTGTTCCTAGAAAAGGCTGTATTTGTTAGACCCTTAAAACCCTCCTGTACTTTCATATTACCTCCTCCATGAAGCACTACTTTCAGCCAATGATACAGACCAAAACATTTTTGAAGGTCTGAGAAAGAGGAAAGCTGCAGTGGTGCTGCATGAGGAGCTGTTGATAGTGAGAGAGTCAAGTCCTTGCCCTGGAGCAAGGCTTTACAGTGAAACCTGGAATATAAGGATGGGGCTGAAAACACTTCATGGCAACTTCCCCTCTTGAAGGAGAGATTTGAAACAAGACCCAGAAATTATTAGTTTTTCTTGACATCTGGGACAGAAGAGAATTAAACTTCAGATGGAGAAATTTTCATTGCACACATTAGCCGTTCTGAGCAGATCTCAAAGAAGGGCTGTTGTGCCAGATTTAGCAACCTTAGGAGCAGTTAATACACAACATGGTGGAAATGTGTTTGGAGATTTGTGATGTGTGGGGTTTAGGTTTTTCCCTTCTGAATTTATCCATGTTTGCAAGCACCAATAAGGAAGATGCATTGTGCTGGCTGGTGGTGAAGCCCCTGATGGGTGAAGGGGTGTATAACAACTTTTAAATTATGTCATTCTGTTAAACCTGGAGAGTCATCCATTTCTAAAGAACTGCATCCCTGTTATGAAATTCTAGTTTGTGAATGCTGGGGGGGGGGGGGAAATGGAACTGAGTTACCTCTCCCCAGGACAAGTGGGTGGAGTTTACAACAGATGCCAGCCCCAACTAAAGTGGTGGCTCTGTGTAGCTGCTTGGCACAGATGCAGGTTAAGATAAAATATAGACTCAAAAAGCAGCAAAGGTCCTGGTTTCATTGGGTCTGTACTACATGCTTGCTTAAAAATAGCACTTGCAGTATCAGAGGAGAAACTGAAACGCATTTGACTGCAGAGGTGGCAATCTAGCTTTACACAAGGGTTGCTGTAGTGTGCTATTAAATTGGGTTGCGTGTGCTATTAGTGCTACCAAGTGCTCTGCATTTTCTAGAGTCTTGTGTGCTTCAGAGCAGAAGTACAGCGATGCCCTAAGGGGCCTAGAAGCCCTCATTGATCACATCTTCACAGATAGAGAGAAGGATCGTATTGCAGCTCTTGGCAAAAACACTGTCAAGTTAAACTTGCAAATGACTAAAATGATATTTGTTTTAATTCTGGTAGTTACTTAGTTAAATGTGCAGGCAAGTTGGAAGCTACACCATGCAGGACACTTTTAAAACCTTTTTTTTCTTTTCATTATCAGAGAACTGGTCTGCAAAGAAGGCAGTTTCTAAAATGGGGTTTTGAACATTTCCTAGTTTCATAGGTCTTGACCTTTTTGTGCTTGACCTGAAGTGATGAGCCTCTAGAGGGTTTCTTGTTCTTTTTTTTCCCTCTGCAATAGAGTTGGCATAATAAATTATTTCTACCTATGATCCAGTTGCAAGTGTGTTATGAAAAGAACTCAAGTAGAAAGCTGAGAGGTAGCCTTCAGAAGAAAAAGGAAATAGTTCAAAACTCCCTACTTCTTATGCGAAATTGTCCTTCTCTCTGCAATCTTGAAAAGCCGAAGCTGCTAAAAAACAGTTTATAAAAAGAATAAACAAATTAAAAACCCCAAACCAATGACAACCCTAAAGTATCACCATAAGATTTAGCAGCCAACAGTTGCTTGTGAGGAGTTGAAGCATTTGCTTGCCCAGACAAGTAAAGCGCTGGGGATCTGCTAGCATTCAAGCAGTTGACTCCCTGCCACTAATATCATTATTTATAGTGTGGCACAGGCAAAGTGACTTACTCCAACAGACACCAAATAGGTGGGTAATATTTTTACACTCTGATGTTTCAGTGGAAAGTAACCAAAGAGGACTTGCATTAGTCATGGTGTAAGCAGTTTAAAAAAATAATCCTTCTACTCTTTTCTCTATTGCATTGCTTATATAAGCGACACATTTAGGTGGATAGAGTTATAGTTTTTCCTTCTAAAGATGTCACATAACTTTCAAAGACCCCAGTGTTCAGCTTAACAGCTGCTCTTGCTTTTTTTAAACAGGGCTTCTTCATTCATAAGAAATATAAGGAAAATGTGTCTGTATAGCGTCTGGCAAACTAGTCCCCTGATCCCTTCTTGGGTAGGTAGATGCCACCAATATTTAGATTTACTTTGAAGTTTGTTTTGTGCTTTGAAGAAGGGCTTTCTCCTTTGTGATCTTTTGAAGTGCACTTATTAATTTTTCCTCCGTTAAACATGGATGTTTTGAAGTCCCAAAATATTACAGACAGCACATAGACAGCAAATTAAGTGTTTACTGTTGTGCTAAACATTTGTGTTTGGAGATGTGCACTCAGCTTTTCTGCTTGTCAGCATTTTTGCATTTGCCTTTGACACCTGAGCATGGTGGGGAGGGTAGATGCTGGGCATTAAAGGAATAAGCTGCTCACAGGTTCAGGCTTTCAGAACTTACAAGAGAGAAACTGGAGGAATAGCAAATAAGCCAAAAAGTTCTTAAAAGCTCAGTGTGGTGTGTCACTGCCTTAGGTTGGCTTTAATTTGTGCCTTAGTTGTAGTCAGTAATAGTGATACATAGTGGTATTTTTGTGAGTGGAATAGCTTCATGAAATACTTCAGTTCATCACAATTGTATTTAGAAAAACCCTCTCCCTTTGGTTATTGCTTCTATTTCTGCTATTCCATTTTATCTTGAAGAGGAATACAAGTTTTAAACAGAGATATTTTAGATTAGACTAAGACAAGTAGTGTTATATATGTGTAACACCTTTTTTTTTTTTGCATCTTCATATTAGTATACAAGTTTCAGCAACCTGGATTTATGGCAGTGATTTTGTCCTCTGCCACTGCCTTTGTGAACAGGTCCTCCAACTCTGTCAGAGTGTTAGACATCCTCTAAGTTTTTCAAAAAAGGAATAAATATTCCAGGAAGTGATTTTCCTCACTTCAAATGACGACTCATGTTGGAAGTGCGAATAGAGCTCTACTCTGTACTGATAGATGGGAGTAGCTTTCTCTCCTGTTCTGAATTGCAGTTTTAACGTGTTTGCCAAATACCTGTTCAGGCATGGCAATATTGCTGCTTCTCCACAATGTGACAAGATTTGCTGCCTAGTCCATTTCTCTTTTTTTTTTTTTTTGCATTATTACTATTTTTAAGGCTGGGAATGGTATGCAAAGGCAATTCAGTGAAATGATTTTTGCATATTATGGCTAGGGCTGTGTTTAAGGGCAAATGCTCAGCTGGTGCCTCTCTACAGTTCTGCTTTTTTCAGTAGATTTCTGACAACTTGCCCCAGTGAAGGGCCTGCCCTTTCCTCCACAACTATCAAATTTCATTGACCAAGCATTCTGCTTAGAAAAGTGCAGCAAATTATGATTAGTAACATCAGCTGAATAGCATCTCTGAAAAAAAAAGCTTCTGTTATATTTTTACATGGCTTATTTACAGTGAAAGAGAAAGGCATTTAATCAGATATTTTAGTATATTGCTTACAATATTAAGGAAGGCCTGAGTGTGCCAATAAACCATGATACACAGAGCTAAAATTGTGTATTAAATCAGGAAGAATGATGCAAGAAGCTGGATAAAAAAGTCAGGTGTTTAAGAAAAAAACCACCATGAAACCAAAACCAAACCCACACCAAAAAACAAACAAAGCAAAAAAAAACTACCAACAAACCAACCAAAAAACAACCCCGACCTGATTTAGCTGTCTGCTTGGACTTGAGGTGGCCTCTTCCTAAAGATCATAGCCCAGGGCTTACAACATAGGCAAAGCACGTAGGGGTTTAGGGCAGAGGTACCCAAGTGCTGGGGGCAGGAGCTGCCCCTCTGGCCTCGCACCATGGAAACGGGGTCCTTTGGGGAGCTGGGGCCCTGGTTACCTGCTTCTTGGAGCTCTGTCTCTGCCTTCAGGCAGACAGGAAACAACCCGCTTTCCTGGCTCTGTGGAAATGCTATTGAGGGGGGGAGAGAAAAGTTTTTGGATTAAAAATTTTGGTTTGGGGCACCTGGATGCTGGGTTTGTCATGATTAAGCAGATTGCTTTTTTTTCTTCTTGCTCATCTTTTCAATTAATATTTTAGTTTGGATTTTCTGTTTCTGCAAATGTTTTTTAAAAAAAAAAAAAGAAGAGTGTGTGTAGCCTGGGCTGCCTATGATTGCACTGTCTGGCCTTCTTGGGGGAGGGAGGGTTATTAGTGGGAAACTTGGCAGACATCAGCTTTAAGCATTTCTTGTTACAGGTTTTGTTCACTGCTTCTGTAGGATGATGAAGATAATATCTAGAATAATTCTGACTTTTATTCTTCCTTTCTCTATGGTTTTAGTTGAGTTTAATTTCACTAGAGAGAATCCTGTATGTTTTAGGTTTGATTAAAGCCAAATTAACAGGACTCTTTGGTCCTGGTTTTGGGCTGTATGCCTACAGGTATTTATTGTGACAGTGCATTTTCTCCCCTGCATCTTCTGCTGCCTTGTATAAATCAGCCAGCAGTACTGCTGATTATATGTTGTCATTACATGGGCTGGTTTTCTATACACAAAATTGAGTCTTAGAATAGAGGCAAGAAAACTCATCTCTACCACTCAGTCCTCAAGCAACAGATAAAACTCTGTATGACTGTTGCTGTAGATAGGAACATTTTGTTGTTGGGTTTTTTTTTATAGTAAGTTGTAAGATACAGAACTTAACTTTTACTTTTCTCTTTTACTTGAGAGCAACTTCCAGAGTTCAGCTTCTAAGCCTCTGGGAGGGCTTTTGCAGTAGCTTTTTTTCTTTTTTTTTTTTTTTTTAGGGGAGGTTAGGTATTTCAGCTATGACAGGACTGAATTTCATGCTCCTCTAGTATCAGACACTATTACTTAAAATAGTTCCATCCTGCTGTGGCTGAGCCAGTTTCCCGTATGTCGCGGTGGACGGTAGCTCACTGGGAGAAGGGCAGTGCAGGGGCATGCCTGAGCTGCTCAGGAAAAATCCACTCAAACAGCCATCTGCAGATGAAAGTTAGGGATTACTCATCAGAAAGAACAGTTGTTTAACCTTTAATAGACCTCTAGTAGGGTCTTTGTCAGATGCAGCCCCATTCTGTCTGCTAACCTTTTCCAACTAGGTATTTCTAGACAAAGCAGTCCCTGATAAGAATTTGAACTGTTCCTTTCAGCTTTTTCCTTAAATAGGCCACAGTGGTTCAAACGTATGTGCTGATGTAACTTGGTACAGCAGGATGTTCTCTGGAGCAGGCTGTCAGGTGGAGATAGTTGTCACCAATTCATGCACCTCAGCAAAGCTCAAGTAATTTCTGGTGTTGGAGGCTCTGGTTTAGTGCTGCTGAGTGTTGGTTTAGGAGTGTATGCTGTGCACAGTATCTGCTAGCTATGGGTGGCTGTGGCTGCTGTTCTTGTAAACCTTTCCCCTAGAAAGGTTGTCCTCTGAAGTGTATGGATTGTTTGGGTCATTGAGGCTGAAAGGACTCCAGTGAGGAGAGCGAGCTGGAGATACTTGGTATCACTTTCCATGTGCAGGGGTGGATGCAGAGCATCCTCCAGCTTGTGCTAACCTGCCTGGAAGAGCCAAGGTAGAAATGAGACATGAACATGGATGTGGGCACAGCCTGTTAAGTTTGACATGCATATGCTATTCACAAGAAATACTGACTTTGGAAACAAAAAAATTAAAGAGAATTTAGAGACGTTCAGAGCTGAGCAGTATCCACAATGCTGTTTTTAGGCCCTGTTCATGTAACTGGTCAGGAAAAGGGTGGTAGTTTTATCCAATTTAAAGGGGATTATAATGCTGAAATATTTCTTACACAGATTTAAAAAAAATAAATATTTGGTGAGATTATGGAACAGCCACAAAACAAACTGTTTCAAACCCACTGATAATGGTAAAGCATTTCCCCTATGTAAGTGACTGCCCACACGCTAGAGGGTAGCAACAAAGTTTTTAAGGCTGTTAGACATGTAAAGAGGCAGTTAACTATTGTCTCCAGTACTGACAGTAGTTGATTTGAGCCTAAATACGTACAAGAAGTTGCAGCAGTGATAAAGACAGCTTGTAAAAGTGCCAGGGAGCTATAAAAGAGCAGCAACTTGGTTTGTATATAAAATCATATTCAGAATTTAGTCACTTTAATTATGAGAAGAATTTTTGTGATCTAGAGATTGTAAAGGAGAGTATGCTTAAGGAGAATGTTGCAATAAGCTGCAGCTACTTGTAGGAATGACAAATAGTTGCTTGGTTGAGCCAGAGTCCAGAGGTGAAAACATAAATTTGTGTGTGACACCATGGTGCTTGCTGAGCAGAAACTGTTAAAATTCAATAGCTTTTTCCTTACTGAAATTCTGTAGAAATGACAGACCTAAGGCTTTACAGGTAGATACAAAACCAGCTCTCTCTGTATCTCTAAAATTATAAAGGAAGGCCAGAGGAACGTCCATATGCCCATCCTTACAACCATATAAACACGTGCATATTTATAAACTGGGGAAGACTCTACCACTCTGCTTCTTGCAATATAAATACTATATATAAATGCATATCTGCTAGGCAGTTGTGCATTGTGGAAGATAAATCAAGCAATTTGAAAAGAGAATAAAGAACTCCAGTCCAAGTTCACTTTTGGGCATAGGAACTGAAGTCTTTCAGAGACTTTATTTATTCAAACTCAAGTAGAATTAAAATAAGTCTTCCAGTGAGGGAGTTGCCCTTTTAAATGCAGTGTGCCTGGTATTGAGAAAACCAGCTGTGGCGGTGCTTCACACAGCCTTTTTGATAGATAGCTTTTTCTGTATTGGTCTTTGTCTGAGGATGGAAAAACAGAGCTTTGTTGTGAAGGTTACTGCACAACCATGTAGAGCACTGGTTTCAGCATGCTGCTGGCTGGCACAACGGAGAGGGCACATCTAGAAAATCTTCAAGTAATGTTTGCTGCTGTGGTTGGTGACATTATCAAATTTCCCAGTGCAAATACCTTTGAGAGGAGCAAGCCTTCAGTTTTTCTTCTTAGGATCGTTTAATGAGTCATTATTTACTTTTGTCATGTAGCAATGTGGGACTTTATTTCAGGGAGGAAAAAAAAGCTGAACAGAAGCAGCATATTTCCCATAACAAATTTTCAGCTCATCGCATGCAAGGTTTCCAGATATAACTTTAGTTATGATTTCATATTTTTCACTGTGTTCTGAGGTACAGCAGCCCCTTTCAGATAAGGTCTGCACAGTAATAAGCTTGAAAGCTTGTTTCTGCTTGGAAAAAGGAAATCCATTAACGATACAGGAGTCGTACCATGAAAAGCTAGGATCAATTCAGTTTGGGTTATGACAGCAGAAATTTTAGGGTAGTTGGATGTAGTCTGTAAGGACCCTGAACATCACTGCCCTCCTGCTGCAGGGTGGGACAGATTGTGATCCTGATTGTGAACAGATTGTGAAACTAAAAGCCAAGTAGTTTGAAGGATCTGAGCTTGCCACTGTCCTGTGGAGTTTGGGAAGTGATAGGGTAGGAAATTTGCTTTTCTTTGCTTTAAATTTCACTGGTCTGTTTTTCCTGCATGGTGTTCATTCTGTTTTTCTTTAAGATGAATAACAAAGCAAATAAGTTAAGCAAGTTTATGGGGTGCTCTCCAACTTAATAAAAGTGGGGTAGACTATATGGTGCCCAGCCAAACCTGGGAGGGACAAATGCTTGTGTTGTCTTAGTCACACTGTGCAGTAGATGAAAAGGAAACCCAGCTATTTTCCTGGGCAAGAGTAACTTCTAACCTTCATTCAGACAGAAAAATTGTTTAGAAAGTGTTCTTGCAACCCAGGTGTCTGCAGTGCCAGGGCTGTAGGAGAAAGAAGCAAAGGAAGAAATTATATGTTTTCTCCTGACTAAGCTGGTCAATTTACTACAGTGGTTCAGGAAAGGAGTAGGGACTGATTTGTGACACCTTGACAGTATGTGAAATTTGCCTTCAGTACACTTTGCAGCTATGAACTTGACAGGAACTACACACATACAAACCAGCTCTTCAAACTTTTGCATGACTGCAGTGCCAGGTTCCCATCTGTTATAGACAGAGGTAACTTCAGCAAAGCTATGGTGATATGCGATAGTCAGAGACTTGGCCCAAGAGTTCAGGCTAAAACATTGATAGGAGGAAGTCTGTCAAACCTTTATTTTCAAAAACTTAAGTTCAGCAGCTCTGCATCCCTGTTAGGGCTGCCTCTTTCTCTTCTTCCCCTCCTTCCTCTCCTGCTGCTCTTATGCATTTTTGTTTGTCAACGTTGGAAATGCATCAAATTAAATCAAAGCAGAGGTATTGGTTTGTTTGTTTGTTTTTTGTCCCTGACACTGTTTTCCTCTTGAATGTCAACTCCAGTGGAAATAGAAGAAGGTTTGGCTCAGCTCCAGGGGTGTGAACTGACAGTAGCCTATTCCTAGAATGTCTTTCTCTTAAGCAAAATATGTAATAGATACTTGCAGCACAAGACTACAAGAAACTTATGGCAGTTCTCTGATTGCTTGGTTGTAAGCTGTGGATCACCTGTGGTATCAGCTCTATTATATATATATATGTATACACATACATATATAATAGCAGTAACCATTAGCAGTTACTGCTGGGGATGTACAAAGTCTACATTAAAAATAAGGTATAAGAACCTCTTTTCACAAAGTGAGATTGCTAGAATTTGCAAATGGAAAAGGCAAGAAAGCATTTTGAGTATTTATATGCTTAAAGGGATGCTTCTCAACCAAAGACTTGACTACAGTTTACAAGTGTCACCACGAAATCTTGACTGTTTGCCCAAATCCCATTATTATTCAGGAAGTTCATGATGAGTAGATTTAAGCTCTAATCATGCAAAGCATAGGAAATTATGTTAGAATATCCACCTTTTATGGCATGGCATTTGTTGGCTGTATCATTTTGGCTGTAGCAGACAAGATTAAAGGATTAGGAAGTAAGCCAGTTACCAAACTGCTGCTGCTGCTAAGGTTATAATTTGCCAGTATATTGATTACAGAGGATTTTTTAAGCCTTTGGAACAGCATCCTGTATCCTTATTTCTATGTTAGCTTGTAACTGTATATCTTTAATAAAATAGAGACCTTATTTCAAAAGAAATGTGAGGTTTTCTATTGCTGAGCTGCAATCAATTAGTTTAATTTCTTTAGCTATCTATATGAATTTGTTTCTTTTTCTTTTATCCTATTAAGTTTGCTATGAGAGTGAAACAGATTGTTTACAATTTTAATGCAATTAGGGGTACCTGTGAAGTCTATTCTTATTCTGTGGTAAGAGCAGACTTCAGTCTCCTTTGAAGGACACTGGCTGTACCCGACCCTGTGAGTCTGCCATGTAATTTCTGTTCTGGAAGATGTTCCAGAACACAGCTCGAAGGCTTGTTCTCCAAATCCCTGCTTAATTTATTTTTCCCCCCTAAATCAGAATATATTGTAATGCCTCTACTTAAACAACAGAGGAATTCAGCATTTTTACAAATTAGCAATATGAATGTAAGGAATTGAATGTTAAGCTCCTGACTTCCCTTCCTGTGTAAGTTAACACTCAGTAGCAGCCTTTTCCACAAGGGTTTCAGTCTGGTCTCGTTTTTTAATAGCAGCAAGGGAACAAGCTGGTAGGAAACACTCCTGCTGGATTGAGGTAGGATGAAGGTAGGCTGGAGTGGGACCCGGGCAAAACAGAAATCGAGGGAAACTGCTCCATCAAGTGTTGAAAGGTAAAAGTGGCACTGTGGTACGCTGGAAATACAGGGCTTCTTGGGGCCAGCAGCAAGGTGCTCTGAGTGTGTCTCATACAGGTGCAAAATCTCTACCAATCTTCATAGGTGCAGTTCTGAGCTGTAGAACATTTTAATTTGATGTTTACTCTATTAAAAATCTAACACACTGGCCAGTTAAAGGCTGGGTGTTTTTTTTTCTTCTGAACAGTTTGAACAGACGATAGGACAAGGGGTAATGGCTTCAAGTTGCAC